>PVIU01007287.1:0-16516 GCA_004026605.1 Ondatra zibethicus | reverse complement strand
TCTTGGGGTTTTACACAAGAACTCGTCTCCAGTGCCCATGTAGTGCAGACTACTTCCCACTTTTTCTTCTATCAGGTTCAGTGTGGTTTTGATTTATGTTGAGGTCTTTAATCCATTTGGACTTGAGTTTTGTGCAGGGTGACAGATAAGGGTCTAATTTCATTCTCCTACATGTTGACATCCAGTTATGCCAGCACCATTTGTTGAAGATTCTTTCATTCTTCCATTGTATAATTTTAGCCTCCTTGTCAAATATGAGGTGTTCATATGTTTGTGGATTAATATCCGCATCTTCGATTCGATTCCATTGGTCAACATCTCTGTTTTTATGCCAATACCAAGCTGTTTTCATTACTGTAGCTCTGTAATAGAGTTTGAAGTCAGGGATGGTAATGCCTCCGGCAATTCCTTTACTGTATTGGATTGTTTTGGCTATCCTGGGCTTTTTGTTTTTCCATATAAAGTTAGTTATTGTTCTCTCTAGGTCTGTGAAGAATTTTGTTGAGATTTTGATGGGGATTGCATTGAATCTATAGATTGCCTTTGGTAGAATTGCCATTTTTACTATATTGATCCTTCCAATTCAGGAGCATGGGAAATCCTTCCATTTTCTGGTATCCTCTTTGATGTCTTTCTTCAAGGCCTTAAAGTTCTTGTCAAATAGATCTTTCACTTCCTTGGTTAGGGTTACCCCAAGATACTTTATGCTATTTGTGGCTATCATGGAAGGTGATGTTTCTCTGATTTCCCTCTCAGTTTCTTTATCCTTTGTGTATATCAGGGCTACTGATTTTTTGAGTTGATTTTGTATCCTGCCACTTCACTGAAGGTATTTATCAGCTGTAGAAGTTCTTTGGTAGAGTTTTTGGGGTCACTTATGTACACTATCATATCATCTGCAAATAACGAAAGTTTGGCTTCTTTCTTTCCAATTCGAATCCCCATGATCTCCTTATTTTGTCTTATAGCTATTGCTAGGACTTCAAGCACTATATTAAAGAGGTATGGTGACAGTGGACAGCCTTGTCTTGTTCATGATTTTAGTAGAATCGCTTTGAGCTTCTCTCTGTTTAATTTGATGTTAGCTGTCGGCTTGCTATATATTGCTTTTATTATACTAAGATATGATCCTTGTATCCCTAATCTCTCCAAGACCTTTATCATAAAGGGGTGTTGAATCTTGTCAAATGCTTTTTCAGCATCAAATGAAATGATCATATGGTTTTTTTCTTTCAGTTTATTTATATGATGGATTACATTGATAGATTTTCGTATGTTGAACCAGCCCTGCATCTCTGGGATGAAGCCTACTTGATCATGATGGATGTTTTCTTTTTGATGTGTTTTTGGATTCGGTTTGCCAGTATTTTATTGAGAATTTTTGTCTCAATGTTCATAAGTCAGATTGGTCTATAATTCTCTTTCTTGGTTGCATCCCGGTGTGGTTTTGGTATCAGGGTAACTGTATCTTCATAAAATGAGTTTGGCAATGACCCTTCTGTTTCTATTATGTGAAACACCTTAAGGAGTATAGGTATTAGCTCTTCTTGGAAGTTCTTGTCGAATTCTGCATTAAAACCATCTGGTCCTGGGCTTTTTTTGGTTGGGAGGTTTTTGAGGACAGCTTCTATTTCCTTGTGACTTATAGGTCTATTTAAACTGTTCACCTGGTCTTGATTTAATTTCGGTATGTGGTATTTATCTAAAAAACTGTCCATTTCTTGTACATTTTCCAATATTGTGGCATACAGGCTTTTGTAGTAAGACCTAATGATTCTTTGAATTTCCTCACTGTCTGTTGTTATGTCCCCCTTTTCATTTCTGATCTTGTTAATTTGAGTGTTCTCTCTCTGCCTTTTGATTAGTTTGGATAAGGGTTTGTCGATTTTGTTGATTTTTCTCAAGGAACCAGCTCTTTGTTTCATTGATTCTTTGGATTGTTTTCTGTGTCTCTATTTTGTTGATTTCAGCCCTCAGTTTGGTTATTTCCAGTCTTCTACTCCTCCTGGGTGCGTCTGCTTCTTTTTTTTTCTAGAGCTTTGAGGTGTGCTGTTAAGTCAGTAATGTGTGCTTTCTCCATTTTCTTTATGTGGACACTAAGTGCTATGTACTTTCGTCTTAGCACTGCTTTCACAGTGTCCCATAGGTTGGGGGATGTTGTGTTTTTATTTTTGTTGAATTCAAGGAAGACTTTAATTTCATTCTTTATTTCTTCCTTGACCCAGGAGTTGTTTAGTAGTTGACTGTTCAGTTTCCATGAGTTTGCAGGCTTTTTGTTGGTGGAATTGTTGTTACATTCTAACTTTACTCCATGGTGATCTGACAACACACAGGTGGTTACTCCAACTTTTTTGTATCTGTGGATGTTTGCTTTGTTACCAAGTATGTGATCAATTTTCGAGAAGGTTCCATGAGATGCTGAGAAGAAGGTATATTCTTTCCTGTTTGGGTGGAATGTTCTATAGATGTCTATTAAATCCATTTGATTCATTATTATCTGTTAGTTCTCGTATTTCTTTGTTAAGTTTCTGTCTAGTTGACCTGTCCATTGGTGAGAAAGGAGTGTTGAAATCTCCTACTATTAGTGTGTGGGGTTTGATGTGTGCTTTGACTTCTAGTAATGTTTTTTTTTTTTTTACATATGTGGGTGCTTTTATATTAGGGGCATAGATATTCAGGATTGAGACTTCATCTTGATGAATCTTTCCTGTTACGAATATGAAGTGTCCAACTCCATCTCTTCTGATTGATTTTAGTTTGAAGTCAATTTTGTTAGATATTAGTATAGCCACACCTGCTTGTTTCTTAGGGCCTTTTGATTGAAAAACCTTTTCCCCAACCTTTACTCTGAGATAATGTCTGTCATTGTGGTTGAGGTGTGTTTCTTGTAAACAGCAGAATGTTGGATCCTGTTTTTGTATCCATTCTCTTAACCGGTGTCTTTTTATAGGTGAGTTGAGTCCATTGATATTAAGCATTATTAATGACCAGTGGTTGTTAATATCGGTTAATTTCTTTTTTGGGGTAGGGTTTGTGTGTCTCCCTTCTTTCAGTTGAGGTGGTGTAGGGTTGTTAGATGTCTGTGTTATTATGGGTGTTGTTTGCTTCCTTTAGTTGTGGTTTACCTTCTAATACTTTCTGTAAGGCTGGGTTTGTGGCTATGTATTGCTTAAATTTGTTTTTATCCTGGAATATCTTGTTTTCCCCATCGATGGTGAAAGAAAGCTTTGCTGGGTATAGTAGTCTGGGCTTGCATTCATGGTCTCTTAGTGTGTGCAGCACATCTATCCAAGACCTTCTGGCTTTCATGGTTTCCATAGAGAAGTCAGGTGTAATTCTGATAGGTTTACCCTTATATGTTACTTGATCTTTTTTCCTTTGCGGCTCTTAATATTCTTTCTTTATTCTGTATGTTTTGTGTTTTGATTATTATATGGCGAGGGGATGATTTTTTTATATCCAGCCTATTTGGTGTTCTGTACGTTTCTTGAACCTTCTTAGGAATATCCTTCTTTAGGTTTGGAAAGTTTTCTTCAATAATTTTGTTGAATATATTTTCTGGGCCTTTGGAGTGGAATTCTTCTTCTTCTTTCCCACTTATTCTTAGATTTGGTCTTTTCATGGTGTCCCAGATTTCCTGGATGTTTTGTGTTGCGAATTTGTTGGATTTGTTGTTTTCTTCTATCACTGAGTTTATTTTCTGTATCGTGTCTTCTGCGTCTGAGATTCTTTCTTCTATCTCTTGTATTCTGTTGGTTATACTTGTCTGTGTGGTTCCCGTTCGTTTATCAGATTTTCCATTTCCCGCCATCTCTCGGTTTGTGTTTTCTTCATTGCTTCCATTTCAGTTTTCAAGTTTTGAACTGTTTCTGTTACCTGTTTGATTGCTTTTTCTTGGTTTTCTAGTGTATCTTTGAGGAATTTATTCATTTCTTCTAACTTTTTATTAGTTTTCTCATCCCTTTCTATAAAGGAGTTTTTCACCTCTTCTTTAAAGGTCTCTATAACTTTCATAAAATTACGTTTAAAGTCAATTTCTTCTACTTCTTCTGGGATAGGTTGCTCGGGTTTTCCTGTTGCATACTCGCTGGATTCTGGTGTTATCATGTTGCTTTTCAGGTTGTTGGATGAATTCTTTGATTGGTGCCTGCCCATCTCTTCCTTCAAATGTGTTAGGGAGAATCTCAGTGGCTTGGTCCCTCTGTCTGAGCGTATCCGCCGGGGTCTGGATGAATCTGCCGAAGGTGCTTGGGCTCCTTCTTCCCAAGGGTTCCCAGTCCCAAGGGCGGGCTTACTGAGAGTTGCCTGCTCTGCTCCGCTCAGCTCCATGGGACAAGGGAGGGCCTCTAGCAATGGGCTCACCCTTCCCCCAAGGCCTCAGCCTGGATAGGCTGAGTTCGGGTGCAGTTAGGACCATGCAGATGAAAAGGGATGCCCGGGGGCGAGCAAGGTTGGGATAAGCAGCAAAGCCAGTAGAGGGGGACCCTAAGTGGCCAGAAAGCCTCGGCGAGGGCTGGGACCTACTTACTGGAGTCCAGATGAATCTGCGGAAGCTGGTTGGGCTCCTTCCTCCCAGGGGTTCCCAGTCCCAAGGGCCATGTTTGTGTTTTCTGATGGTCTTTGGGGATTGTGATCCACAGGTTGAGAACCACTGATCTAAAGCTTCTAGGCTTACAAATGAGATATAATTAATTAGTTGCTCAAGGCATTCATAGAGGTTCCTTACCTACGGACAAATTTTCTCAATTGGGATTTCAACTATTTCAGTCATTCATGGTCCAAAAATATTATACAAAAGATCCCAGAACTAAAAAGTTTAGACTTCTAAACCCCATGTCACATTTCAGACTTTCAAATTCTGGGCCATCCTGAGCAGCATGATGGGTTGTTTTTCCATCCAGCCCTGCCCTGCCAGAGCACGAATCATCTCTGGCCACATTTATAGCGGGAGTAGATAACCTGGGTATCAGATTGTTGAAGCACCACAGATATAACTGTTAACTTCTTTCTGTGCTTAACTCATAAATTCAATTTTTTCTGATGTATGCATATATATGAAAGTCACAGTACATCTAGAGTTGGTACTATCTCTCATTTCAGACATGTAATGAGGGACTTGCAATCTCAATGTCCCAAGAACATAGGGCATGCAGTTTCTATAGTAGCTACAGTGGTGCTAGCAAAATAGTGTACAATGATGTTCAACTCCCACTGAACACAATCTCTGGGTGAACCTGTGGGACCTTGTCTCTTCTCTAGTTTGTTAGTGGTTTCTGAGGACAGGGCAGTGCTGGAAAACAGAGGTCTCTTGCCTTGCCTACTATCCCTCACCACTGGGTCCCAGTTACTGTTGCTGACACAATCTATGCCTTTTCTGTCTTGAGGATGTTACAGCCACTAACCAATTCAGATAAAATGGGACTATTGGCTTATGGCAAGAGATACGCATTCATGTCCTCCAGATACATGCATATAGATGTTACCATCATATCGGATAATTTCACATGCAGAAAAAAAACCACTGTGTTCCCAGCACCTAGCTCTGTGCTGTCTGCATGAGTGCAAAGTTGCTCAAGACAACTGTGTGTCTCATTTCAAGACTTTAAACATCCTTGGAAAACTGTGGTATCTTGGGTTGCTAACCCACTGAAAAGAAACCACTGTTCTTTCTAAAACGTTAAGACACTCGATCCTCTTTCTCACAAACAGGTCCCACTAGGCCCACTGCTATTTCCTATAGAGTCAGAAAGCAAGGCAGAGAATTGTCTTTCTGGGCAGACCCAGTTACTAGTGTACAGAGAAAAGTCAAAGGCTGGAGGGAGCTTTTAATTTTCCTTTCGGCCAATCTGACCTTAGAGACCGAACCACTTTGCACTGGTTATCATGGCAAAGTCGTTTTTATTGGAAGTCAGTGGCCGAGGAAACTTTAGCATCCTCAGCTCACCCTTTGGGCTAAAATTTACCAGGCTTGTTCTGAGCTGAAAGGTGATTTTTTTCTCCTTCTGAAAGTTTGGCCAGATTCTGCTCAGCCATTTTTATGCTGTTGAAGCATGACACACAGTTATCATGCTCGGAAAATTGTTTAGAGGCTTCCCACCCACCTACAGACAAAGAACAGGAGCAAGGTTTCTTGGAGTACAAGAAGTGCTTCTTTGTCACAGTGGAGCATTACCATTCCTGCAGCATTTTAGGAGGTGTGTGGACTGTGCAATATGGCAGACTTCAGTCTGAATCTCACTTTTCTGAGCAGCTTTCTTGGGATCTGAAGTGAAGCATTTCACTTTCGAAAGCCTGTACTCCTCATTCATGAATGGGATAGCACTTCAAGTATACAGTGAGGGCTGCAGTTGATGCCTGTGATCTTAAGGGCTGCCCCCTCAAACCTGAAGGCCTGGGAATCTTTCGAAATAAATTTTATTGTTTAAATTCAGTCCAGACTCACAGTGAAATTAGATGGAAGGTGCCGAGATTTCTATTAAAACCCTCTTCTGCTTCCTTAAACACTAGCTTCCCCTTTTGTCAGTGTCCCCTCTAAAAGGGGAACGTCGGTGATAGTTGAATAATCTGCATTGAAATGCCATTGTCCAGACCCAGCATGCATCACTCTTGTACATCTCACAGCTTTTGACAAGTGTGAAATGACACATATCTGTGGGTATGATATCTTACATTGTTCATTACCTAAAATGTCTTTTCCTCTCTGCATCTTCATTCTAACCCCAGCAACCACCAGTATGTGTACTTTCCCCAAGACTCAGATTTCCAAGAATAGCATGGATTTGAAATTTCACACTAAGTAACCTTTTAAATTGGCTTCCATTTTAAAAATTACATTTGAACCATGTCTTCCTGGATTGACAACTCTTTCCTTGTGCTAGAATAATAAATCGCCTGGCCGGGTGGTGGTGGAGCACACCTTTAGTCCCAGCACTCGGGAGACAGAGGCAGGTGGATCCCTGTGAGTTTGAGGCCAGCCTGGTCTACAAGAGCTAGTTCCAGGACAGGCTTGATAGCTACAGTGAAACCCTGTCCCAAAAAACCAAAAATAAATAAATAAATAAACAAACAAATAAATAAATCCCCTGGAGAGTCTAAGTCCAATAGTTTATTCACCTACTGAAGGACATACTGGTGGCTTCCAAATTTTGGCATAAAAATAAAGAAATAAAGCTGTTCTAAACATAAACATGCAGGTTTGTAAAAGCATATACTCTCTAACTTATTTTGGAAATATGAGGAATGGTTGGTTACTGGGCCCTATAGGAGGGGTTTGCGCTGTTGTCTTCCAAATACTTGCACCATTTTGCGTTCGCACTGTACTGAGTGTGCATTCCTGGGGCTCCCTATACTCACTGGCATTTGATGATGTCAATGTTTCTTCCGGATTTCATTTCTACCCATAGGTGTAAATGATGTGTTATTTCTTAATTTTGCATTGCATTCATGGCATTTATATGGAGAGTGATATTTCACTGCTTGTTTACCATCTGTGTGCCTTGGGCAAAGTTACTATTAAACTCTTTGGTACATTTTACTATCTCTTTTATTATTGTTGAGTATTAAATGTTCTCCATACTTTTGCATTTGCAGGTATCCTTTTGCAAATATTTTTTCCTTTCTGATGCTTATTTCTTCAGTCTTTTGGAGGTTGTATTTTTTAAATAGAATTTTTAATTTAAATAAAGTCCAGTTGATCAGTTTTTCTTTCATGAACCAGGATTTTGGTGTTACATCTAAAGTGTCTCCGGGCGGTGGTGGCGCATGCCTCTAATCCCAGCACTCGGGAGGCAGAGGCAGGTGGATCTCTGTGAGTTCAAGGCCAGCCTTTTCTACAAGAGCTAGTTCTAGGACAGGCTCTAAAACTACAGTGAAACCCTGTGTTGAAAAACCAAAAAGATACAACAAAACAAAAAATAAAATAAAATGTCACCACCATACTCATGGTCACTTAAATATTTTCCTATTTTTTTTTTATTAGCATGAATTGAACAAAGTGGAGACATACTAAAATGCTTCCTTTCACTCAGACAAGATGAATTTCATTTATAGGAATATAATACTAAAAATTTTAATTTTGAATGCTGCAAGATTCCTGGGATTAAGAAGTAGCAGACCAAATAAACATGAACTTTAGAAGCATTATATTAAGATACACAAAAGATCACAATGAGGTGGTCTTCTTATTTCTATATTTTATAAATTGCAAAAATGGAGTGATAGAAATTAGGACATGGGCATGGACACTGCTTGGGGTAAAAATGTTTACTAATTCTTTTGTGAATATTTATGTACCCATATACTTCATGAATTAAATTTCATTAGATATGAATTTTATCTAAAGTTTTAAAAAGAATCTAGAGAATTGCATCATTGGATAAGACAAATTGTTGCTCTTGCAGAGAACCCAGGTTTGATTTGCACCATCATCTACAATCATCCATCAATCCAGTTCCATGGAATCTAACACCCTTTGGTGACCCCCAATAGCATCAAGCACACACATGGTATGAATACATATACACAGACAAAATACTCATATGCATCAAATAAAATGAATACATCTTTAAAAATAAACAGAAATTTAAAAAGCGATAGTAGGGTAGGTGCTCAGTGGAGGGTGATTTCTTGTTGATGGTGATGATGATAATGGTGACCTAGCAGGAGGAAGGGAGCAGGTGTTGGAAGACAATCCCCAAAGGTTGTATTTTTGATGAGTACCCGCTTGAAACTCTTGAGTCGTTACAAGATAGATAACCATGAATCTGTAATTTGAAATGTGCTCATTAAAATGAATGAATTTGTTGTGCTCCAAGTTCCAGATGTTCAGGTAAGCATGGAGAATGGAGTTTCCTGACTCTTTCCATCGCTAATGAAGAGTAAATACCAGATGATTAATGTGGCAACACAGGGATGAACATAGGTCATGTGCTCAAGCTACACCATCAAAACCCTCTGAAGCTTCCAAGAAAACAATCAGAGAAGCAGGTGATCTTTGGAAATTCTTCCCAAAGTCATTTTTTTACAGGGTCTGGAAGAGCACCACTCATTTTTGCAAAGGAGACTTTGAGAATGTGAGCTATCTGGAGGGCCAAAGAAACATCACAGGATGCAGAAGCCTGCAAAGGAGCCCTGGTATTGGTTTCAGGATCTCTGGTCCGTGGCCTGTGATCCTGTGTCCATTGGTAGTTGGAAATGGGGTTCACATGCTGTTGGCATGTAGTTTAGAATTATTCTCTGACACAGAGTGCACCAAAGTGTTCCTCACTCTTTTTTCGGTTGTGTAGTGTAGTGGTGATGACCTTTGATCAGCTTTTAGAAATATTAGATTAGAAAACTGAGAAGTCATTTCTGTAAGGACATGGAGTTTTACACAGTAAACTGGCAACCCTTTAGTATCCCAGAGAGAGTCTTCTTGGCCCCCAGACATCTCTACCCAGCCTGAATCTTATACTCTGAGTCTCTTTCCTATAGTTCAGGAAGAAGTGAAGATCTGGTAACACCTTTGCCTCCTGGACACTGGAGGTAAACACTAGCGTCCCTGAGGAAGACGATCCTCAAGTTAAGATATAAAATGGATGGCATGGCCTGGTGCAGAGGAGGGAAGTTGCTCCCTGCATATTGGATTTGAAAATTCTCTAACAACAAAATCCCACATCTGTGTGTTACACAGGAGCACATCTGTTTCTTTCAATAAGGATTAGAACTTGTAGAGGACAGAGATGATGTCTCATCTGTTCCTGGATTCTCAGCACTTAGCACAGCACGACACACAAAGTAGGGACTTCATAACGTCTTCTGAACTGATTTGAACCAGAGGGAAGCATTGACATGTGCAGACAGCTGTTAAACTCCCCAGTAGCCAAAGCCCTGTGAAGTCTGAGTGGAGGTCACTCCTGAAAGCCAGGGCTCGTGCCTGGCAGGAGGTAGAAGGCAGCTCATTCTCTCTGACAAATAGATGGAGACTATTTGCCTGTAGCCTGGGGGTTTAATCTTTTCTTTAGAATCTTGAAAGCCCATGGCATTGAGCACTGAAACACATCCCTGAGCACTTGTCCTTAGTGCTGAAGTTCCCTTCCAATTCTTTCCATGAGAGGCGCATGTGACGGGTGCTGACATTATTCCATGAATCTGAGGGGCATCTGCTCCAGGCTCTTAGAAATGTTTTTCACCTGCTTGGATCTACCAAAAAATTGAAGTTGATTCCATTTTCTGTACTCTCCACGTCCTCATGTGGCGGGGAGGTGTCTTCTTTCTGAGTGGCCATTGGAAGAATTTGTAATCAAAAGGAAAGATAATAGCTGTGAGGTAGAACCCTGAAAAGGTTGGTATAATCCAGCGAGAGCAAGAATGAGCCAGAGGTTCAGGGAATGTGAGATCAGGAGCAACTGGGGACAAGGAGTCCTATGGAGTAAGAGTCTCATGTAAGCAGCAGGGTTTGCACAGTTAGGCAAATCCTGCAATCTTGGGATTGACGCACTGCAGAAGATGAGCTCATCTTTCGTGTTTTCTTGTCATCCCCATTTCCTCCTCCTCTAAACTCCAGCTCCAGTGTCTTTAACTACACAGAGTTTCTTAAAGGTGGGTCTTCAGCTACAATGGACACCTATGCTGTCAATTTATAGCTCCTTCCTGAAGGTTTGTAATTTTCTTAGAGCACACAGGGCTTATTAATTAACCATTTGCGTTGATGACAAGTGCTAATATTGAGCTTTCTGCTAGAAAACCGTGTGGCCAAGATCGATTTTTCCAAAAGGTGACTCTAATGGCTTATCTAGGAAATATATCTACAACAGAGAGCAACCTAGGCATGGAGAAGTGGCAGAAACCCCTGGAGTGGTCCAGGGGAGAGGAGGGAAGTTTGCATGAGGATATAAATAAAGCAAATGTTTGGGAGAAAGGTTCTGGGTGAGGGAAGAGTCAGAGCCCTTCCTCCACAGGGCAGTGGTTGGATGTTTTAAGAAAGTTCCTGGCCATGATACAGAAAGCAGCAGAAGGTGATGAAAGGGCAGGAACCCTTCAGATGCTCTGTTGATGAATCACCCGGCTGGAAAAGTTCTCCAAGGCCAAGGCAGTCACATGATCTGCTACGGTACATGTTGAGCCAGGTACCAAACACATGCATTGAGAATGACTGGGCCTCACATCTCTGCCGTTCTCTTGAGATTCTCCTGCAGGTCCAAACTGTATAACTTGCCATTGTCCTTGACCAGGCCTGGAGTACTGGTGTGTCTTCTCTCAAAGCCTTTGCTCCCCAGATGCTCATGGCCTCTAGGCATCTGCTGTCAAGTTCCTGTCTGCCTTTTTCATGCTCAGCTCAAATGTCTACTCTCCCTCAAAGCTGCTAATGCCCTCCATCACAGTGAGAGGCTGCGTTTATAGAGGAAGTTAAACATTTCCACCTGCCCTGGGATCTCAGCAAGTTTCTTGAGCCACCAATAATTATGAACAGCTCTTTCATGGCTTAGCTACAAATGCTGAATGGGAAATCACACATGGAACATGTCACACAAAGCCTGCTTGTAGTTGAAGAGAATAAAGTTAATATCACTCAGTAATGACATTTGTCCCCTTCTCCATAGCCCTGAAAGGACAGAGCCCCGATTCATAACAGATAATCAGAGCTTCTCTTCAAGAGAAGAGAGATTCTCCAAGTACCAAAAACATTAGAGTTGTGGAGGATAATTCCTTAAACTCTTCTTTATTTTCTAAAAAGAATTGAGGGTCTTGAGAGGGTGGCAGAGGCAGCGAGGAGATATGGGGACAAAGGAACTCGTAACGAGGTGTGCATGGTGCGCTTGTGAGTTGGGGTGTCTGTAATGGTATACTGTGTGTACAGGTATGCAGGTGTGAGTATTCAGTGTGCTGGGTGTGGATGTGTGCAATCACAGGTGTGAGTGGGATGGAGGAGACCAAGCATGTCAGAAATATTCTGTGGTTGAGTATACACATACTCGCCCATCACCTGTCTCCCTCTCTGGGTAAGATCTTTTGAAAAGGCACATATGAAATGCCCAGACAATGCCTCCATTCAATGGTTGATGCAGGAGAATGCAGCCAGTAAAGCCTACCAAGGCAGTAGCAATCCGCTTGGCCTCCTACCCAAGTAGGCTCTGGGTTTGACACTTCTGCCTCCTTCTGGAATTGGCTTTGGTGATTTGCTGTTAGAACACGATTATTCCTCTTGGTGCCAACCCAGAATTTCAGAGCTCTGTTATGGATCTGTGCTCCCACCTCTGTCCTCTGGCTCTGTCCACTGATATTGTGAAACACCCTTGTTTCGTCTTTGACTCCTCTCAGTGACTCCCTTAAGAGAGTGTTCTTGGAAGTGCCACTTTAGTTATTCTGGCTGTACCATTTATTTTATTACTTAATATGAATTTTAACACAAACATAGATTTCCTTACAGTATTCTCCTCCAACTACCTGACACCCTCCCCACTTTTACCTTCCCACCTGGAGTAATCACCTTTCAATTTTCATATTACATATGTTTATTACCCTCATCACATCTTCCATTAACATTCCATCCTTTCTCCTATCATGGGCCACCTTCTAGTTTCCTAATCTCTATCTGCATTCACTCCCACATAAGCACTCAGACACATACGTATCTGTGTGTGTGCATATGTGAATATATATATATATATATATTATATGTTAGTAGTTAGGATTTATATGGAAGAGAGAACATATAGGATATGTATTTCTGAGTTTGAATTCCCTCATTTAATATATTTTCCAGTCTCATCTATTTTCCTCCAAATGAAATTTTTCTCATGGTTGAGGAAAATTCTAATGTGCATAAATACCACATTTTCATTACCTGTTCATCTGTTGATGGACATCTGGACTGATTAATTTTTGAAAAAAAAAACCATGAAATGATTTCCAAAGTTCCCTCCTGATCCTGAGGATCTGGGTTGTGTCATCTCTTCCTTAAAAGCCCTTTATGATAGAGCTCCTTCTAGGAGCAGGACAGATGAGACCACTGTGGAAAATGACTCAGGTCAACATTTCACACCAGAAGCTGCTTCACTGCATTCTGCGGAATTCTCGCACCCTCATCCTGTGCTAGGGAGGGCTGCATCCTTTCTGTGGGTTGCTTATAAGTGATTTTCAACAAAGCCCACAGCACAGGCTTCAGTCATTCACAGTGAAGAAATGCTGCTTTTTGAGAATCACACTTTAACCTCTACACAAACACAAGCCCAGGGAAGAGGGAAGGTTCTGAAATTGCTTCCCTGCCCTGTGAAAGCAGCGAGTGACACAGAATCAAAACAAGCTCTCTAACTGATGCAATGTGGAAAATATTTCCTTCTACCTTCAGAGTTCAACCTGCTAGTAAGCAAATAGGATACACCCAGCCTCATCATCCTTGGGGTCTGGGTCCATTGATTCAACCAGTTATTCATTAAAGATATTTGGCAAACATTATAGCTGTAGCTAACACGCACAGACTTTTTTCTTGTCATTATTTCCTGAGAAATTCAGTAGGGTTCAGATTTTGATAATATTTACATTATGTCTGGTATCTTACATTCCCTAGAGGTTATTTAAAGTCCAGAAGGGGCTGGAGAGATGGCTCAGTGTTTAAGAGTGTGTACTGTTCTAGCAGAGGACCCAGTTTGCTTCCTAGCATCCACATCAGGTGGTTTACAACTGCCTATAACTCTAGGTCAAGGGAGTCTCTTGCTTTTGGCCTTCCAGTGGTACCTACACTCTCATTTACAACTGTCAAAACACACACGTACATTTGCTTTATTATGTTTAAAATAAAATACATAGAAAGAGTTGCACAGGTTACTAAATGATTTTATGCAAGATACTGGAGCATTTGTAGATGGTTGTATTTATGACCTCGGAGCCAATTCTTTCAGACACTGAAGAACAATTATAGTTCATGCACAATAGATTTATGGTTCATTTTTTCGTCTGCCTAGTAGAGTTTCTTGATGCAAACACCTCAGCTATTGCTGAGAGTGGGAAAGTATAGTGGAAAGGGCTATCTTAGAGTTGATTTGGTATTCAAAGCCCTTAATTCTAGGGACTGGATCTTGTGAAAATTTCATTTCCCCAAGGGACAAATATTTCCTATTCATGTCTGGTTCAGAGAGGTGGCAGATATTCCAGTTTCTACATTGGGATCTTACTACCAGCCACTGACCAATTGGCATCTTTTCTGCATCCTTCTTTTTATAGGACTACCATGAAACCTAGAGAGTAGTCTGACCTTCTGCTCTAAGGATAAATTCTGGTTTGCTTAAGCTGGACCCAGTTAATGTAATGTTCCAGCTCTGTCATTGTTGTGGGTGGTCCTGATCTAAATCAATCAATCAAACCTTGCCTATCTTTTGGCTGTAGGGACCAGTTTCTTAATGGCATCATCGCTCATCTCAGATCAATGAAATGTGAGGAGGAAATGTATTGGAAAATCTAGAGAACAGCTTCCAACTTTCTCTTTCATCCTCTGGAAATGGCATGGTCAGTTTGTGTCTAAGAACCTGAAAAGAACTCAAAATATATAGAAAACCAGTGCAGAGTGTCTACAGAGAAGATAGTAGACTCTCTGTAGACAGAGAACCAGGATCCCCCCACTGGGCTTCCCATGTTTATACCAAATAATGTATCCATTATTTAAATTAGGTATATCATCTCTTCGTTGTTTGTAGCATGAAACACACTAATTGATATAGAAGGGATGATGAACTTGGGAAGAGGGGATAATACCAAAGATTTCCCAGGCAAGATAACTCTGAGAGAAGCTTTGAGTGATTCTGTATGTCTGGGTGGACTGGGTCCTGCTAGGAGTGCTTTGTACACTAGATATTGTACTTCTTGAAGACTCCATATCTTCCCTTCCCTTGATGATCTAACACCTTGCACGGTGTTTATGAATGAAGAGATCAACAAAAGAACAGATGCCTCTCAAGCCATGCAGATCACAGGGTACACAATCTACTGCTTGAAAATATAGTGAACAGACACTAGAAAAATGAGTGGCTAATTCCAAGATAACAGAAAACAGAGGGAGGTGATTCATGCTCTCCCCCAACCTCTATCGCTGGTATGTGGTTCCAGTGAAGAAGCAGGGGTGTCATACCTACTTCTGCAGTAAGAAAAACAGCTCGAGGGTGAATATTTGTAGATATGGTGCCTGCCCATCAGAACATTTTTGGAAGTGTTCCATGTAGAAGCTTGCTAATTGCATATCTTCCTGCTGTGTACATGTTTTTCTGGAGGTGGTGGGCAAATCAGACCCTATAAAGAGTGACAGCCCTGTAAACTTGCCCAAATGTTGGTTCCAGAAGAATTCTGTCTTTGGGACTCCCAACGTAATTATGGTACTAACTGCATTACCAGTGCCAGCAAAGTCTCTGGAGAAGGCCACAATCAATCTCTATCATTTTGCTTTTATTTCTTCAGCAACTGCAAATGGAGAAATCAACTGGGGATAACTTAGAATTTAACATGTGCTTCTTGTCTTCTGTGGGTATCACTGAAATCGGAGAGCTCAATTAAGTCATCTAGAGACCAATATTAAATTCAATTCATTGATTCATGGAGAGAGGATCTGAAACCCTCCACATCCCTTGACCAATCTTCAGCATCTCATTTCACTAGTCATCATCAGCTCTTCCCTCACGCTTCAGGACTCCATGCTCTCTTCTGGTATTTTGCTTTCAGCAAATGAATACGTATCTTTATCTTTGCTTACATATCAAGTAGAGTTTTCTTGTAACCCCTGTCCCCTCTGTGTTTCATTTTCCTTCTTTCCCATCCCACTTTGTGGTAATGTAAACAATTTTCAGCTGTTGGTCTGAGTTTTGCACACTCACTAGGAGACTGCCCAATCTAGTCCTCAAAAAAGCTCTCCCCAGAGGTAATCATGACCCCCCTGACGGCCAGATTTATTGGCCATTCGAGTTGCTAAAGACACAGAAATAGCAGTAGTTATCTTAGACACATTTTAGAACCCTTCCCAGAGAAGATTTGAGAAGGCTCTAGAAAGAAATGAATACTGCGTCTCTCCCAGAAACACTTGAATGTGAGATGCTGCTGGATTGTGTCTGATATATTCCCCAAAGGTCTGTGTGTCAAAGTCTTAGGCCTCAGTGTTCCTGAAAGATGATTGGATCTTTAACAAGTGCAGCTTAATTAGAAGAAGTTACATCATAGGGGTGTGTTTCCTTACCCACCACTTCTTGGCAGTGATGAGCTTATTAGCCTCTTTCACTGTAGGTCCTGCTGTGTAGGCTGAGGTAACGATATCAAACCACCACACACCAAATATGAACTCTTTTTCTTTCTTTTTTTTTTTTATGACTTCTGCTTATATTTTAAAGCGTTTGCGGGTCATATTATTTAATTTGTACAACTTTCTTTATTTGACTGATACATGTGGGGTCAGGAGTATTTTAGAGTTTGGGTGTTTTTAGATTTTTGAATATTCACATATACATATTATGACACAATAAGAGATAGGATCCAACTCTAAACATAAAATCCATCCCTTTGT
>PVIU01007286.1:0-93278 GCA_004026605.1 Ondatra zibethicus | reverse complement strand
TCAGGATCCAGCAATACCACTCTTGGGAATATACCCAAGAGAAGTCCAATCATACTACAAAAGCATTTGTGCAACTATGTTCATAGCAGCATTGTTTGTAATAGGCAGAACCTGGAAACAACCTAGGTGCCCCTCAATGGAAGAATGGATCAAGAAAGTGTGGATTATATACTCATTGGAATACTACTCAGCAGTAAAAAACAATGACATCTTGAAGTTTGCATGCAAATGGATGGAAATAGAAAACGCTATCCTGAGTGAGGTAACCCAAACCCAGAAAGATGATTATGGTATGTACTCACTCATTAGTGGACCCTAGCTATAAAATAAAGGTCACCAAACACTTAGCTCGCAAGCCCAGAGAAGCTGAATACCTAGGGAGACCTCTTTTAAAGGAGCTGTGGAGATCCTGCTCGCTGCTGGCAATTAGAGCTCATCTGAAAAAAAAATGCAGCTACCAAGAAACTGTGCTAAACTCTGTTCTTTTGTGTCTAGAATTTCTTTCCAAGCTCTCTCAGGTTTTATGTGGACATTGTTGCTCAATGTTGGGTGCCATTTTGTAGATGGAGGCCACTCATTTGTTTGCCAGCCACCCAGACCCAAATAACCACACAGAAACTATATTAATTACAACACTGCTTGGCTTCCTTTTTTTCTTCTTCAAGATAGGGTCTCTCTGTAACTTTGGAGCCTGTCATGGAACTAGCTTTTGTAGATCAGGCTGGCCTTGAAATCATAGAGATCTACCTGTGTCTGTCTCCTGAGTGCTGGAATTAAATTAAAAAATTAACTAACTCTTACATCTTAAATTAACCCATTTCTATTATTCTATGTATCACCATGAGGCTTGTGGTTTACTGGTAAGATTCTGACATCTGTCTTCTTCAACAGCTACACTGCATCACTTTAACTCTGCCTACTCTCTTTCTCTCTATCTCTGTTCTAATTTCCTGCCTGGATTTTCTCTTCTAAGCCATTGGCCCAAACAGTTTTATTCATCAACCAATAAAAACAACACATATACAGAAGGACATTCCACATCAAAACCCTGTCGTGAAAAACCAATGAACAAACAAACAACAAATAAATAATTAAAAATAAATTAATTAATTAAAGAAAAAGAAAAAGAAAGAGGAGGAGAAGCAGCAGTAGCAGTAGCAATCAATGAGGCAATTGATCCTGGAATCAATTGTGAGTCTACCTAGTCATTAAAGAAGCCATACAGTGTTTGTGGGTAGGATCCCTTATGTGGCCCTACTGTGACCAGCTCAAAAGGCACAGCCTGTAGGTTAAGGGAGGACTGGAAGTGTGTAGTGGAAGCTTCTAATCCATGGCCCTATACCATAAACAATGGTGCTTTCTGGAATGCAGGGGTCAATGAGAGCTAGAGTTCTGCACTCTTCCCTGGCTAGGTCACACTATAGTCGAGAATGGGCCAGAATGGGACTAGAGTGGGCTAGCTGCAAAGTGATCAGGTTTCCTACCTCTCTGATTTTGTTCTGTCATTTTTTAAAATGTACGTTAAATTTGTTTCAACATGACACATAAACATAGAAAATTTATATGTATTGATGGGCCGCCACATGATGCTCCTATACATATAGATACTACATACTGTTTGAATTTGGTTAACTATATCCATCCCCTCAAACACTTATTGTTTCCTTACCATTAAAACCTTGAAAGTTCCCCCCCCTAGATTTTTGAAATATATGTTACATTATTGTTTCCTTTCCTTTTCTTCCTTTTTTTTTGTTTTTGTTTTGAGACAAGGTTTCTCTGTGTAGCCTTGGTGGTTGTGTGCTCTGCAGACAAGGGTGTCCTTGAACTCACAGAAATTCACCTGCCTCTGCTTCTGGAGTGCTGGGATTAAAAGCATGTGCCACTGCTTGCCTGGCTGTTATTTTCTAGCCACTGTAAACCAACAGAATTACTCAGAGATGAACTCTTTACCTAATGCCTCTGCCCACATCAATCCTCTTACTGCAGCCTGGGGAAACCCTTGCTAACCCCTAGAGATAACCAGAATAAACCCACCAAGGCCAAACAACATCTGAGGGTGGCTTAGTCCATAAAGATAGGGCAGGTTCATCTAGATCTCAGCTTCCAAATTCTTTATATTTCTAGGACTCTATGTAATCACACATGCCAATGAGTCAGAGAGGTCCCAGCAGGCATAAACAGCCAGGGGAAGCTGGTTGTCTTCCCCGCAGGGAGGAGAAGAGGAACAAGGAGCCATCCCTATTGCTCCTTCCCACTCTGCAACAGGCTACCTGGTTCACAGCAGGTGTAATCACACACCCTTGAGTCACCAGGTACAGGTGTTGAGGAATATTTGATCACACTGTAAAGACGTGTCTTTGCCAAGGCAGCTTCTGATTGGCATAATCAAGAGCTACATGGCCAATAGCTATGCAGGAAGAGGTTAGGAGGAACTTCTGGGGACAGAGATGACTCTGGGAATGAAAAAGGAGAGACAAGCCAGACTTGCAACAAGCCAGATACACAGAATGGGATAGAGGTAAAAGCCATGTGGTAGGAGGTAGATTAATAAAAATATGGGTTGATTTTAGTTATAAGAGCTAGTTGAAAACAAGCCCAAGCTAAAAACCAAGCTTTCATAATTAATAATATGTCTCCATGTCATTATTTGGGAACTGGCTGGCAGGTCAGAGAAAGACTCATTACAGACAGGGTACAACCGATCAATTATTTAGGAATCTGATATTCTGGGATGTGTATGTGCATATGTTCACTTTGGATAAGCTAAAATATGTCACTTGCTTTTTAATATTTTAAAGAGTTCAGTTAGACACAGGGACTCTGGCATTGAGCAACGTCAGATTCACACACTGATCAAATGGATTCTTGAACTTCTCAAGTGCTTAAAGTGTACACATTTTAACTTGAAAAATTACCATGTTTGTCTAAAGAAAAATTTTCAAACATAAAACACGAAGCTCATTTGAAGGGAAAATTTCTCCAGTGGAGTGAACCCAGACTGTCATAGGAAAGTTAAACCAGGCATAAAGGGAAATGTCAGCTATGTGGGAGAACCAGCTGTCTCTCACTCGTTTTTATACAAAATTTATTTTTACAAGCTAGATCAGATTGCAGGAGAGTATATGAGTGTCTGAGGCTGGGCATCAGGAGGCCAGGAGGGAGTAGACCTCCCTCCCTCAAGGTTGCTCAGCTCTCTCTGGGAGAACTCGGGATTTTTTAAAATCTCTAAATAAAGTACTCTAGAGTGACACATTTATAAGCAGCGAAGAATAACTCAAATAAGAGACACCATCAGCTGTTTATTTTAAAAGCTTTTTAGTAAAGGAGGAAGGAAAAACAAACCTTTCGATCTTCTTCTTGTTCTTTCAACAGGGTTGAGACTGAATTCCTTCCCAGCTCTGTTCTCCTTAGAAGCCTGATTTCTGTTTCCCCTCCCCTTCCCCACCTCTAGCTGAACTATCTGCCCGCCTCCCAAAAAGAAGAAAAGGGAAGAGAGCCTGGCTCTACGAGAGTGGGTCGGAGACAGAAGATGAAGTGCTTGTAGGGTACAAAAGGGTTTATAATGGAATTCCAGAAATGGTACCCAGCCAGGAAGGAAAAAAAAATCGAAAAACAAAAAACAAGTGAGACAGAGGAAAGAAGCAGGAGGGAGGAAAGGAACACAGAACAAAATCATGTACTCGTTATTTTTCTTTCTTTCAGAAAACACCTGACAGCTTTCTGGAAGTGTTCCTTGGGGCTCAAGCTCCGAGAACAAGATGGCGGCAGGCGTGTGAGGCTGCTGGTCACACTGCTTTTACAGTGAGGAGGCAGAGAGCAACAAATGCTGGCGCTCAGCTCACTCATTTTTTTATTTCATCTAAGACCCCAGCCCACTGGAAATGCTCTCCCAGACACACTCAGAGATGTGTTTCCATGGTGATTCCAAGTCCAGTAAAGCCGGTAAGACTGGCCATCACCAAGACTGGGAAGTGTACTTTAGTTCAGTTCTTAAGTTTTCAGAAAAGGCCGTGCATTGAAGTCTTGGTCACTAGGGTCTGGTGCTAGCCCCGGAACTTCTAGGAAGTTCCCTGTCCCCATCACTTATTTCGTTGTATGAGTGCTGGGATTATAGACACTCTTGCTCTGAATCTGGTTTTTACACGAGTCCTCAGGATTTGTACTCAGGTCCTAAGACAAATGCATTGACCCACTGAGCCATCTCCCAGGCTCCTGCTTATCTCTTTGCTTCTCAGTCACTGTGTCAGGGGAGGGAGGTTAAAGCCATGCCATCATACACTCATGCCCTTTCCTGTTGGGTCTGTTCTCTTTTTCCATAGTTTTCTTGCTCTGCTGAGGTAGTCCTGGATCCCATCTAGGCTGTGAGTTGTTTGAATGCACATTCTGGGCCGGGACCAGGACTGGTTCTTGTTTATATTTCTCAGGGCTTGATTCGGAATAGATGTGCAATGCAAAGGCTCAGGAAGATACCCGTTCCGGCAACACGCTACTCCAGGCATTTAGTGTTTGTTGGTTCAAATCCCCAGAACACCCCTAATAAAGATGTTATACTGGCCCACATTTTAGAGATGAGTTATCTGGAGTCCAGGGCTTGAAGGACTTGTCCAAGGTAATCATGGGAGGAGGAGAACCAAAGCCTAAACCCAGGTGTCTGGAAGCGCTACGTCCAACCAAGACACCAATTCCCTCCTAAACCTCACCCACTACTCAGTTTTCTGACTGACCAATTAAATCAGAACCTTTATTGTATGACAGAGTCCAAATAGAAGGCCATTCTTTGATTTTGATTTGTTTGTTTCTGGATGCTTCTGTCTGTGGCATGTCACCCTCCCCACTCCACCTAAAAACTCACAACCAGCACTTCATGTCATTCAGACATGTAGTTAGAATAGCCCAGAAAAGACCAGAGTTCTAGTCCCTTTGCTTGGCAGAGTTGCAGGGTCTTTGTTTAGGATAAATGGGATGGTAGTGTGCCCTTCCCACAGCAGGACTGGCGTGAAACCATTCATGGCGCTGACGAGGCTAACTGCACTTTAAAGTATCGTGATTAGAGTGATATAAGACCTGGCATCTCCAGTCCCACTTTCCCTTGAAGCCCGTCTGCCACACATGGGCTCCAACTGAAGATGCAGGAAGCGGCTCTGGTGGATGCTGCTTCCCGGAGCTCATCCTTTCTCCACAACACAGGCTGCCCTGGCCTCCGTCTCCCCAGCCTTGTCCTTCTGTGTACTCCACCTCACCAATTAGGAGAGACATACAGACCATGTACAGGGAATGGACATTGTCCTTTCCCGAAGCCAGGCAACCTGAATCCTGTTGAGCTATAGACCTCTGACCTTGCACGTGCCCAGCATCCATGAGCCTTGGGTTTCTTGGCTCTACCCTCCAACAGCCAACAAATTCTGTCTGCCTTAGAAATAGCAAATGAGATAACATGGAAAAAGTTTTAAAGGTACATGGTTGTCACTTTGTATTGCAGGGATTGGTTCCAGGACTCCTGCAGATACCCAAATCCGCAGGGGTTTGCGTTTTAGGTAAAGTGCATAGTACCGGATCTAACCTAAGTACACAACTAGACTTTAGATTGTCTCTAGATTAACTTTAATGCTCAATGCAATGTCAATGTCACCTACATCGCCACTGTACAGCACTGTTGACAAGGAAAGAGTCTGCACATGGTCCTTGCAGATGCAAGTTTTCCTTGAATTCTTTCAGTGCACAGTTGATTGAAGCTGCAAATGTGGAGCCTGTGAATACTGAGGGCTGATTGCACTAGCTACACAAAGCTGGTGTAAATGATGATACATAATAAACATTAATTTACTATTGTTCCCAGCAATGCCAGTGGGCTTTAGAATGTTCACAAACTGTCCAATTGCCTCTCCGAGAAGACAATATATGAACTTGTATGGAAGCAGGAAGCAAAAGGGCCCAGCCTTCAGGCCTCCTCAGCTCCAGGCTGGTTATGAATGCGGTCCAATACATCTGTATGATAGATGACAGTGTCAGTTTTTATCACTGTGAAAATCTATAAAACAAAAAAGTCACCCCAGATCGAGAGTAAAGAATGTACAAAGGCCCTGTGGTAGGGAGAAACTTTTGAACATTCTAGAAATTGGCGGAAGACTTTGGTATCGGAAACAGAGTGAGCAGGGTACAATTGGAGAGAGACATGGTGGCATTTGACCAGTAGATTTATTGATGAGTGAATGGGGCTGCAGCTTGGGTGTAGGAAGCTTATTTCTCTGTGCTTTTCCGGTAATGCACATTTCTGCAGTAGCACTGATCACTTCTGGCAACGCCCTGCGCCCCCCCCCAGACTCGGTGAAGAGAGACCCCTGTCCAAGTTCCACTAACTCACCTGGCGATCCGATGCCAGCTGGAGGCCCTGGCCTTTCTACCTGACTGACTCTGTCCATTCTTCCCACTCAGAGAGCCCCCCTCCTTCCCCCCTTCTCTGGATTCCCGTGGGGGCCACTGCCCATGTTTATGAAAACTGAACATGTCATTCAAACCAGCACCTCTGGCCTCCCAACACTGGAGATCAGCAGCCACTGTTTTCCCTCTCTGTCACTGGACTCTGCAAGTGAAGGCTGGTCTCCCCGTGGCTGTTCCCAGAACCTCGCAGAAGGTAATGAATCCGGGGTTGGTGTTAAGCTCAGATGTCAAACAGAGTGGCCAGGGCCTCCCGAAACGCCAAGAGAGCCCCGAGCTTCTCCCTCTACAAGGTCAGCTTGTGCGTAACACTTCATTAAATTGCTCAAACACTGAGCCGTGTCTTTAACCAATACCTTTAATGTCATTTTCTGCAGACTTAATAGAGGAACATTAGCATACCTGTCAAGTCTTCCCATTTCAACTTCGAAGCCAGTGAAGTTTAAAGTGCCTCCCTCATCCCACAGTGGATTTAGATTCAAACTTGGGTTTAAGAAAAAAAAAAAAAGAAAATAAAAAAGGAGGAGTTGGGGTCCTCTATGGGGCTGTGTGACGGAGTAGGGGATAGTGTCTCTGTCTCGGCCTTCTTCGAAGCCCATCTACTGCCTCTAGAAAGTATGCTTGGGTCAAGGGCTACAGGAGGCAAGCCTCGGCATTGACTAGAGAGTGACTCCGTCTTCTGCCTGTAGCTGTTTGTACAGAATGGAACCTGCAAACTGTTAGGAGGAGACAATGACCAAACCAAGAGGATGCTATGGCCCAAATCTTTGTGACTCCCATCGCTCATGTGGATATCTAGTTCTTAAAGGCACGGCGTTAGAAGTGGGCTGTAGTGCATATCACCTGTAATTGGCATAAAGGTGGTGCAGAAGTTGTGGGAGTGGCCAACTAATGACTGGTCCACCTTGAGACCCATGCCACAAGAGGGAACCTGTGCCTAACACTGCCTGGAGAGCCAGGAACCAGAGATCTAGGATGCAACTGAACATGACTGGCAAAAAAGAAAGAAAGAAAAAAAGTCAATGAAATGATATCCTAATGATATTCTGCTAAACTCATAGATTGGTGTGTAGCCCAACTGTCATCAGACAGCCTTCATTCAACAACTGATACAAACAGATACAGAGACCCAAAGTCAAATTAGGTGGAGCTCAGGGCAACCTGTGGAAGAGGAGCAATTATTATAGAAGCCAGATGGGTCAGAGACACCACAAGAAAATGATCCACATAATCAACTAACCAGCACTCATAGGGGCTCACAAAGATTGAAATGACAATAAGAAAGCCTGCATGGGTCTGACCTAGGCCTTTGGCATATATGTTATAGTTGGGTAGCTTGCTGTTCTTGCGGGTCTCCTAACCATGAGAGCAGGGGCTGTCTCTGACTCTTTTGCCAGCCTTTGAACACCTTTCCTCCTATTGGGTTGCCTCATTAAGCATTAATGTAAGGAGATATGCCAAGTCTTATTGCAACTTGATATGCCATGTTTGGTTGATATCCCTGGGAGGCCTGCCCTTTCCGAAATAAAAGGGAGGAGGAGTGGATTTGGGGAGAGGGAGGTGGGGGGAGGGATTGGGAGAAGAGGAGGGAGGGGAGATTGCAGTCTGGATGTAATATATGAGAGAATTAAATAAAAAAGGGCTATTGGACAGTGTTGTGTTTGGATGTGAAATGTCCCCACAAGTTCATGTGTCTGAACACTTGATCCCAGCTGGTGACAATGCTTTGGAAGGCTGTGGAACCTCTGGAGGCAGAGCCTCACTGGAAAAAGTGGGTCACTGGGAGCAGGCCTTCAGGCTTAACAGCTCGGCTCTCTGTTTCTCTGGGTGATTGTCTGTGTGTCTGTGTGTGTGTGTTCCTGTGTATTAGTGTGGGTGCCAACATGTTCTAGTATGGAGGTCAGAGGACAAACTTGGGCATTAGTTCTGGATTTCTACCTTGTTTTGAGGTGGGCTCTCTTGCTGTCCATTACTGCATATACCATGTGAGCAGGCCCACAAGCTTCTGGTTACTCTCTCTCCAGACATCTTCTGGTAAGGGCATGCCTGAAAGACTCACACATTCCTTAGTGTGGCCAACTCTTAAGTGAGTTATGGGGATCCAAACTCAAGTCATCAGGCTTGCTTTCCCCACTGATCTATCTCTCAAGTCCTGTTCCCCATTTTTGGACTGTGGAGGCAATGTAACCAGGTTCCTTACACTCCTATCACACACCTTTCCTGCCATGGTGGACTGTATCCCCTCAAACTGTAAGCCCAAACAAACCATTCTCTCTAAAACTTCTCCTTCTTACATATTTGGTTACAACAATGAAAAAGTCACTATTACAGACAGGGGACTTCTAAGCAATTATTTTGCCCACGGTTCTGGAAGCTGGGAAGAAAAGATCAAGACATTGATAGATTTGGCATCTGATGAAGGCCTACTATCTGGTTCAGAGAAGTCATCTTCTGTGTCTTTACCCAAAGGAAGCATGAACTATCTCTTTGTGGTCTCTTTAATAAGGACACCAAACAGAATCATGCTTTCAACCTCATTGCTTGTTACCAGCAAAGGTCCATTTCTCAATGCCATCAGTGGTTAGGATTTCACCATATGCCTTTCAGAGAGATACAAGCGCTCAGATTCTAACAGAAGGGTTTATAAGGAGCAAGGTGATTCTCATCTGTTGGGAGCAGAGAGAGCCCATCTGCTCCCTCCACGATCTGTTGCCAGAGAAGGAAAGCCCAGACCTCTGCTCTCCAGGACCACAAACAGGTCTCAAAAACAGCATTGGCTCATCCCATCTGTGGAATGGACTCAGCTGCAGCAGAAGGGCAGGGCACATGGAGCTCTCAGTAGCCCGAGCCTTGCATCTGCAGCGGGAAAAACTGGGAGGGTGTGGGGAAAGAGGAGAATGGATGTGCTTCTGTCATTAATCTGCTAATCGTTAATTATCCCCCTAGACATCACATAATGTGCTACCTAGGCAAAAATAAAATTGCTTGAACTTTCCCACCAAGTTCTAGTTTTAAACAAATTACTCGCGTCAAAACTATTTACCAAAGTGAGTAATTTTAGACATTCATCAGACTTCATAACATTCCTTAATTAGCACCCACTAATAAAGTCCTCGTGTAATTAAGCACACATACATCCTTGTTGTTTCTTTATTTTACGTTTTGCTCATGATAATTTATTTTGAAACGACTTAATACGCAGTTTCCAGAATCCACGCATGGACATGGAGGTGTGTGTCTTTTTGTGTGCCTGTTGCCAGTGTCACTCTGTGGTGAGACAGCATGCAATTAAAGCAGCAACTTAGTTATTGATGTCACAATTAAGAAAAGAATGGAGAGTTTTCTCCCCCAAAGTGGAAAGTTGACCCCTGGCTCCAATGGCAAGGGGAACAGGTGCACACGAGTGCTCTTGTCCTCTGGGCGCCAAGAGGGCAGATCAGGCAGTGTGACTTGTGCCTAAATGCCCTTAGGGAGCAAGCAGGTCTTATACGGAGGCAGTTGGCTTCCCTGACATGATCCTCCTGAGAGGCTCTAGAGTGATAGTGGCAGCAATGACAGTTCCCTCCTAGCTCAGAAACCTGTCACTGGAAGATCAGCATTTTAACTATCCCCTGCCCCACAAAGAAAAAAAAAATAGAAGGACACCTTAATTTACCCTCCTGATTGGCTTGATAGCTGTCAGAGTGACAGCCTGTCTACAGCAGAAAGGAACCTGGTGTTAGATCTCTGGGCTGGCATTGTGTGCTTTTGCTGTTTATTTGCTCTGAGAACTGAAGTAGCTCTACCTTATTCCAAACTCTGCTGTTTCCACCTCTTACCTGCCTAATCACTGACCGCACGATCAGGGTACCCCAGGGCTAGACCAGCCATATTTCTTTTTTGAAGTTGATGTCTCTGGCATCTTTTTCTCCATTCTTAATGTGGCCGGTGGATGTCTCAGGACATAGACAGATTGTCAGCACATGTGAATTCAGCTAGGTTAGTCCTTGTCCTGTGTGTTTAGTAGGAACTATCAATGGCTCACATGCCTTCATGGGCTAACTATTGTCCTGCCCAAAGTCTAAGATTTACCTTCTGTGAAAAACTGTGTGGTTCTTGGTTTCTCCTCCCAAAAAATGAATTTGGTTATTTGCAATACGGTGACAACAGCATCATCCAAGGAGTTTTCTGCCCCCCTCCAAGGGCTAATATATTCTTTAGGCTATATAAATCCATGCTCATTTTTATAGAACATAAAAGGCCCCAGACCCCTCAAGATGCCTACAAAGTTGAACACACTTTCTTACCTCTTTAAGGAGCTATTGCATAGGACTGGCTGTCTTTGGATTGTACCAGGGTTTATAATCTTCATTTAAAACCATAAAAATATTTTTATGAATATTTTGCATTGGTATGAATCTTTCTTTATTGATACAAATTTAAGGTCAATTCTGTTATATGTTTATTTCTGCTCTTGATTAAGGTATTGTGTTTTGCAGTTCATTTAAAAATGTAATGTATAATTAAAAATATAGGTTAATAGATAGTCACCTATAATAGTCAAGCTTGTAGTCATGTTAGTTAGGTTTTCTCGATAGATAGAGATATATTTCAGTTAGATATTCTTCAAATCTTTCAAAGACTAACAGAATATAGCATTAAAATGTTTTAAGAACTTAGGACTTTTCATGGCAATGGGACACATCTGCTTCTGGCAGCACCAGTCTACTTCAAGAAGATTACGGGCATCGAGGAGGCTCCTTATGGAGTTGGTTAGTCATTTGAGCAAGAAGCTGCTCTTGCCTGAACTGTTTGACTGGACTTGCAGGACCCACAGAAAAATGACTGCTGAAGCTGCCTAAAGAAGGTGAAATAGTCCTTCAGGTTTCCTGCTTCATGAAAGAGTCTGCCAGACATTCTGCAGGGCACAGAAGAAAGAGACTGACAAACTGCCAATATAGGCAGAACTGTCTTTGAAATTTCCTGCTTCATGGAAAAGTCTGCCAGATGCTATGGCTGTAGGCTGTAGGCTGAAGATGGATGCCTAGAACAATGTTACAGAAGAACTTTGGGTGACTGTCCAGGAAGCAAGATATCTCCATCAATTCTACAGTTTTAGAAGTTGCTTACAAAGCACTTCTTGCTAACTTAGGCAATATTATATCCTTTTGGGGTCTTTGATGGAGTTGAAGAATAGATAGTTATAATTATAGCTTTCCTTAGTTATGATACAAGATAAAATAGATATAAATACTATAACTGTAATTCTTGCTTGATACCTATTTTGTTGTATGTAATCTTGCTATGTTAAATTTAAAACCTTCCTTTTCATTTAGACAGAAAAGGGGAAATGGTGTGAGATGTCCTTATATATATGTGTTGCCTTTATTGGTTAATGAATAAAGAAGCTGCTTGGGCCTATGACAAGGCAGAGTAGAGCTAGGCTGGAAAACTAAACTGAATGCTGGGAGAAAGAAGGCAGAGTCAGGAAAAGTCATGTAGCCTCTACAGGAGACAGACTCACCAGAACCTTGCCAGTAAACCATAAGCCTTGTGGTAAAATATAAAATAATAGAAATGGGTTAATTTAAGAGCTATCTAGAAATATGCTTAAGCTATTGGCTAAACAGTATTGCAATTAATATAGTTTCTGTGTGATTATTTCGGGTCTGGGCTGCCAGGAAATGAAAAAGCAGCCTCTGCCAACACTCATCTGCCTTTGTAAAGTCCACATGCCCTCTTCCAAGTGCTGATTGCCTCTCTAGGGCATAGAGTAAGTCCCCTGACCCTATACATCTCATCTAACTTAGAGCTAAACTTACAGAATGGTTAGCACCAGCCACATGGCTACTCAGTGCCTGATGTGGTAGTCCACACAGAACTGTATGGTGCCTGTGAGACACCCACAAAGACCTTCTATAAATAGAACGTAAAGGCCTCCATACACTGCCTGTTGAAAGGATACTTTTCTGTTCATGTTGGGTAACATAAAATTGATTGTTTAACTTGTTCCTTTTCATTTTTTGTTGTTGGCAAAGTAGCTTAATTGGAATTAATGTAAGAAAAGTACACAATGAATAGGAACAATGCAGACAATGAGGCCCCAGAGGAGGCTGGGAGAAGGGGGACAAGCTGTGGACCGGCCTGTTGGGAATTCGGTCGTGGCCCTACTAATGAGCTCAGGGAGTGGACAGCAGAGATGACTGTTTGTCCTTAGGGACTATGTCTATCTTCCTGACCCAGGTCCTCACACAGCACTGACCCCTAGACCTAGGTGGATAGAGGATGAGAAGAGAAGAACTGCAGGGTCCTGGGGTTAGAATTGGCACAGGGGTTCTAGATACACAGAGCTTACCACCATGCACATTATTAATGGACTAATTCAGAGTCCAGCAATCAGAATGGAGGTGGGGCTTGCGGGAAAATCCAGGAGATGTTTGTTTAATAACAATAAATAGCATCTGTTAGACACATCATAATTTCTAAAGTCCTTTTGTCTGCTCAGCTATCTCATAGGAGGGATACTTTTGGATTAATGTTCAGAAGACAAAATGGGTTGATGGGATTAGAAAACAGCTTTTAGGAAAAGTCTGCTTTTCTATACATATGTATTTTGATGTCTTTGTCTTCTGGAATTATAGCAATGCTTTTTTTGTATGGGGAAAGGGAATAGAGCTAGGCAAGAATTCTTTATTCTGACTCTTTGACAAGTTCATATATGTATATATTCCGGTCATTTTTGTGTCCCATTGCCATCAAGTTCTAGCGGGCAACTAAGAGTATCAACAGCCTATGTTGTTCTGGGGACTTTGGGGCTTCTCTGACCAGCGGCTCATGGAGAGGTATCTCACTCAGAGCACTGAGATTTTATTTAATAATCTGTGGCTTCTGGGAGTAAGCATTATTTATATCTATTCAATTTTTGTGTTATTTTTTTGAATTGGCTTGCAAAATAATGTTATCTAAACGATGTTTTTCATATTTATTTGTGGTTAGCTTTCTTCTCTCCCACTGTTTCTTTATCCCCCTTCCCATCCTCCCACTCCCATCCTGTCTTAAACCTTTTACCTTCTGCGTTGTCCACTTTGTTCATTTGTTACTATGGGTGTTGAAACATTTGAAGCTGCTTGCCTGGCTTTTAGTAGTTTCAAAGGCCCAGTGCTCACCTAGCAGGCTCATGGCAGCTTTGTAAGCCTACAGCTGTGGAGGATAAGTTGTGGAAAGTGTTCTGGGCTTGCCATGGGGTTGATGTAGTTCTGCCACTCCCTGACTGCACAACGTTGTGTATGTATATCTTTACTTCTCTGGATCTCAATTCTCACAGAGGAGTGACTATACAAACCATTGGAGAGATCTGGTCCAGCTGTTGTCTTCAGCAAGTGCATAGGCTGGGACAGTCATCTCTCCAGATAACTTCAAGAAGACACATTCCTGTGAATGGACTTAGATGTGGAACCGTGATGACAGAAAAGAAACAGGGTTCTGCTGGCCTCAGACCTTTCTGATTAGCTCTTGGTGGCTCTGTGTCCTCTTCCTAGGCAGAGTTAGCACTTGAAAGTGTAGCCATACAAACTGATCTTGCCACCTGGGTTCTGCCAAGCAGTACCTAAGGAGGGGCACACCTGTCCCATCCTTAAACCCATGGTACCAAGTCACTGATCAGCACAATTGGCTCTAATAGCTCCCCAGGTGGATTCCAGAGAGCAATGAGCCGAACATAAAAATCCCTTTATTATTGCCATTTCGCTTTTATATACCCATCAAGCTTTCATATTTAATCTCCTACATCACAATAGCTGATCATTTTTAACATTTGACATTGATAGAGTGCCCACTGCTATTATTCTGACATACTATAAAACATTACACCCATTTGCAATAGAAAAGGCCAAGAATCAATACCCAGCCCCATTTTCCACTATGGCTGTAAATCATGAAGCACCTAACAAATTGGTTTAAGTAGAAGAAACTTCAGAACCAATGAATAGCCTGACCAATCCCACCCCCTGTTAACGCTGACAGAGACCTGGAGGCCTGGGGGCTGGACGACTAAGAAATGGGAAGGGTTGGTAAGGAGCCAGGCTGCTCCGTAGCAACCAGAATTCTCTATGGACAACACTGTGTCTATCTAGGGGACAACGGAAATAGTGAAGAACATTTTTATTCTGCTGATAATGGTTTCACCTCTCACCTTAAAACAACTGACCCCCAAACTAGGAAGCCAGTGACTTAATGCTTTCTAGCCTATCTTTCTAAGGTTCAAAGACCCGTTGTCAAGATTATTGTATGTTGCCTCATTCATTGGAACAATAAGATGCTAAACTGAATTGATTGGCTACTTAATCAAACTGACCAGGATGAATTAATTGAGCAAGCATTTCAAAATGGCTAAAGCCAAGAGTAAGAAAAGTCATGGGTTTCACCATTGCTTAATATATTTAGGGTGAAGGCTTAGCATTCAGCCATTTTATATACGCAATATGATTGGAGTACCTTATGTAGATATATAAAGATGTCATAATGAAACCAATTATTGTATACAATTTTTAATATACACTAATAAAAAAGAAAGCAACATCGCTAATTATTCTTAGATCATCATCTAGATCTAACTCAAGGCTCTGATGATTTGTAAGACAGCATTAAAAGCTTCTAATAATCCAAGTTGGTGAGCTGAAAAGCACTTTGGCATGGTCTGACTCAGTGCAGATGCTGGGATGCTTGTAGAATTCTAGCAGCACTAGGATCTGGCTCTGGAACAACAGAAAAGCAAAGCAACGGACTTGCCAATTTATTCTCATGAAAGGGACTTTCTTATTGATGTCCAGTACAGGAGTACACGTTGACCTAGCTTCTATGATAGGTAGAATCCTTAAATTCACACATAAATCATTTTTTTTGTAGACTAAATCCCTCTCTCCTTTTATCTATATGATATAGTCAGAGATGATTTGCCTAGACTTCAATTAATAGGGGGTCTTTATATTAGTTGTTTTCTTCTACCTCTTAATGATCCTACATAAAATGAAGAGCTTTGGTTAGACCAACATCTGATAAAGAAACACTCCTTTACCAGAGATTTGTGAATGATCGCCATTGCCTGCTCTTCTCACTTGGAGTGACATGAAGGATGCCACTGGCTGCACACTTACAGGTTCTTTCTGCATAGCATAGAGTACTAGGAACATCGATTTAGGACACAGAAGTCTAGTTCGAGTCTCACCCTGCCATTTTCCATTTCTATGATGGCAGGATAGATGAGACATATGACCTCTTTATGCATTAGTTATTTCATCAGTAAGGAGGATAGTAATTCCCTATTTCTTTCATGAGATCCCTAATGAGGAAATGAGATAATGAGAGTAAAAGCATTTACTATTATTGTTATTACTGGTAATGCAATAATAACAATGAACTATGATGAGAGAAGACACAAGAGAAACTATTATCACATCAGTCAGTCCTGCTTTATGCCAGTGAGAGTCAAGCTTCATGTTTACTGAAGAAACTTGTGGAAAAAACAAAGTCCTCAAATCCAGGTCCCTCAATGTGTATCCTGGGAATCCAGTCAGGAAGACAATTAAATACAAGTGGGCCTTAGAAGACTGCTAAATCCTAAAACATGCTTTTATTTTTTCTGTGTGTTGCTCTTTTCAAGAAGTGTCTTTGGATATATTTTGTGAAATCATCTTCTTTCTCGACAAACCTGTATCGAGTACCTCTTCCATGCCAGGCCTGTGCTCCGTCTTGAACATCTATCAAGGCAGACAAGGTACTCCTCACGTCATTTGTCTGATTCTGAAAATCCCCAGCTTTCGGCTACATCTGAATGGCTCCCCACGCCTTACCCCTTCAAGCCCTTCGACATCGGAATAACACATGGTGGAAGCTGACTACCTGTTGTGTTGAAAATTTCCTCTGATAATTCCAACATACAGGCTCTCTGGCCTATGTGGTAATTTGTCTTTAGCCAGAAGATACTGTAACCAGGGACCAACCTCCTCCATTTACCTATCCATTTCTGGCTTTTGGCTTCCCTAAAATTGGGGCATAATTAGAAATTGAATTTAGCTCTTGCAAGTTCACCACAGGGCTACAAAACAGGCCAGGTCCTTCATTATCCATCTTCTGTGATTGACTTGCACCCAAATAGCCTGCTTTATTTGGCATGTGGACTGCAGGCCTCCTGTCTATAGACCCAAAGGATCATCCAGAAATGCCATTGCCCCTATATTATCAAGAATGGTGTGGTTCTCTTTGGTCTAAAAGATCTATGTTTACAGTTCAGGTTGAAGGAGGGAAAGTCCAGGAAGAATGTGAAGGAGGCTCAAATCAGCTCCCTGGCAACTTAGTCCTATTCTCAGCACCAAAGCAAGGCCCCAAGTGCTGCTTCAATTTATAAGCCTGCACAAGGGCTCTTCAGAGCAGTTTTCCTTGGTTATCTGGTGTGAACTCGCTCCTGGAAAGCCCATGATACCCAGGGAAGATGTCCCAACTTCTGCTCTATGAACCATGAAGCTCAGATTCAAAGCAATCCAAGGACAGCCCCACACACCCCACAGGTGCAGTATCCATGAGGATAAAGTAGTGTGTCTCCATTGTAATCTCATTGTTTCTTATTCCAGTTTCTGACATTGCTTGAGCCTTTTGTAGGTCTCTCGTCATGGTCCTTGAGGGTCTGTTTTGATGCCTTTTTAAAAAGAATACCTTTTCTTCCCGAGCCTCACTGAGTCTAGCAAGCAATTTTTTATTTTGCCTGTGGTCTTGCCTCTGTACCAGGGAGCTATTCTTGGCTTATAGGTACTGTTGCTGATTTTGCAATATTATGATTTCAGTGGAGTGGAAATGCATCTTATCCCCCACAGAACTGCCCAGAGCCCTCTGATGGAAGCTGATTTTTGGTGAGAACGGTGTTAAAGTGTGATGGCAAAGATTTCAAAGGACCAAGAGGCCACCAGAAGTCACCGGCTCCTCCTCTGCTACAGATCTTCTTAACCTAGTCAGCCTGTTTTGGCTGGGAGCTTGTGCTTAGCAGCCAAGGACATTTCTTGAGTGGAAATGTCAGTCACATTCCATCTTGTTCAATCTCTGCAGTGACTTTGGAAAACCTGCTCTTTGATTAAGCCTACCATGCTGGAGTTCACAGCCAAGGAAGCCTGTAGACTTTCTTTCCTAAGCATGCGGAATGAAGGAAGCACCCAGCCATTGGTAAGGGGTTGGAGGCTGAAGACTCCTGGGTACCCATAAGCATTTCAAGCTTTGAGAGATGCAGTTCCATTGCCAGTAACAAGTTTCAGAGGATGGGAGGACAAGACACAGGAACCAGACCCTATTTCTGGACATAGGAAGCATGAATAAATCAATGCCAAGGGCTTAAAGAGACCTAATAGGAAAAACATAAAGGAGGCAGGAGCACTCGATAATCTGTTTTCAAATCCATTATCACACCCTGAGTCGTCCCTCAGCTCTTCCTTCCACTCAGCCCAGGCAGTCAGAACCCAGGCTGCCTCCAGTCCCCTCAGAAGTGACCCTTTGATATCAGATCTCCCATCTGCTGGGCTAGGCATGTGGAAGAGACAGCTGGCACAGCCCCTCCCAGGGGACTGCAATTAGGGGATATTTAATCCTGTCACCTGGTTCATTTGCAGTGATGGATTTGGGCTTGAGTGCTGAGTGGCGCCAAGAGGATATTGGATTACCAGGGGCCATCCCCTTCACCCCTCAAAGAGACCTGGCCCACCCATGCCCTGCACCTGCCTCTCTGGCCCCAAGGTGAGTCACCGGACACCAATGAATGAAGAAAGAGCATTGGTCGTCACCTCTCCCTCTGCTCCCCACCTCATATTTCATCTGAAAGCTCCGACAGATATGAAAACACTGGTGATGTGTGCACCCCTGACCACTGCCTGCCCCGCAGACATTTTAGAGGTTCTGAGTCATAGGCTCTGGAGATTGAAGAGATTTCCAAGGATTTACCTTCATTCCACTGTAGTTTTTCAGACTCTTGACGCAGGGGAAATTTCACTGGGTGTTCCTTTAATGTGGAACCCCACCACCAGTCTACATTTGCCAGTATTTCCCCTCATTAGGCTACCAAGGACACTACAAGAAAGCTTGGGGGCCCAGAGACATGGCTGTGTGAACAGATGAAGCTGATATTCTCCAAAATTCTTTCTAGATCTCTCTCTCCCTCCTCTGTTCCTTCCTCCCTCCCTCACTCTTTCTCTCTCTCTTTGTCTCTCTCCCCCCCATCAATATGAACTCTTGAGGAATCTCGCACAAAGAGCCTTAACTGTTTTAGATTTCCATTCTGACATATCTTTGTGTGTGTGTGTGTGTGTGTGTGTGTGTGTGTGTGTGTGTGTGTTTGTGCACGCACATCTTCCTCAATTGTTCGCTATCTTATCTGTTGAGGTGGAATCTCTTACTGATCCTGCAGTTGGCCAGTTTGTCTAGACTGGCTGTCTGGAAAACGCCAGGGATCTTCTCGTCTCTGCCTTCCCAGCACTGGGATTAGTTGTAGACCATAAAACTCAGCTGTTTTGTTGCTTTGCTTTTTCCTTTTTTTTTTTTAATAAAAAAAGCATAGGTGCTGGGGCCTGAACTCAGGTCCTCACATCTTCATGACAGGCACTTTGCTCGCTGAGCCACCTCTCTCCCACTGGATAAATCCTAAAACAACTTTCAAAGATAATGACCAATTTCTACACATGGAAAGTTTCATGTTTCTGGAGAGGAGAGGGACCCAGAGTTCCATAAGGAGTTCACTGCCCATAGGGCTTTACACAGAGTCTCTTACCCATGTTGAGATCAGCTTTCTATGAAGTTATTCTCAGAGGTTGTGTTGCATTATGGGTGGGAAGGTCCTATCATTCTCTCTGCTTCAGGTAGTTTGGTGGCATACCATTGTCCTTGATCTGACCTGAAAGTCCTTCTGTCTTATCTCTTCCTTCTTCCTATATCTTCTCACTTCCTACTCATAGATCATGTGTGTACACCTGTGTGTGTATATGTATGTGGCATGTATCTATGTGCAAGCACATGTATACAGCTTAAAAGCCCCAACCCTGTCTGCATCTTATTACCTTTACATTGTAGATCTGTGCCTGGAATATACACTCCTTAGGGTCTGATATGATTATTGTTCTTCAAGTCTTATCTTAATGCTTCAACTTAGGGAGTCCTGTATTGAGCTCATTTGTGATGATTTGAATGAGAATGTCCCCCCAAAAACTCATTTATTTGAACCCTTGGTCCTCAGTTGGCGACACTGGGAAGACTTAGGAGGTGTGGCTTTATTGGAGGAAGGTGCTGGATGCAGGCTCTGAGATTTTAAAAAATTGTGCCATTTCCGGTTGTTTCTCTCTGCTTCCTGCTGGCCATTGATGATCTCACTGCTCCAGCTCCATGTCTGCTTCCTGCCGTGACTCCCAGTCACGGGTCAACTATCAGATGAAACAAACTCTTCCTCTGTAAGTTGTTTTTGGCCATGGTGTTTTATAGCAGCACTAGAAAAGGAGCTCACGCACAATCTATGGTATCTTTGCTTATTTTCCAAACACTATATAGATTTTTTGTGCTAAATAAACTCACTGGTTCCATGCTTTTCTCACTTGAGCACAATCTCAGTACAGTGGCTAAACTTATGGCTAGCATCCAGAATAACCACCAGCACATTACAGGAGAACATAAATACTTGATGTGGGAGGTCCTTCTGCATATGTGTTGCTTTTATTGGATAATGAATAAAGCTGTTTCAGTCAATGGCTTAGCAGAGTAAAGCCAGGTGGGAAATCCAACCAGAGATATATATAGAGAGTAGGCAGAGTCAAAGAGACGCCATGTAGCTGCCCTAGGAGAAGGAAGGATGCCAGAACCTTACCGGTAGGCCACTGCCTCATGGTGATACACGGATTAATAGAAATGGGTTAATTTAAGATGTAAGAACTAGTTAGGAATACGCCTAAGCTATTAGCCAAACAGTATTGTAATTAATATAGTTTCTATGTTATTGAGTCTGGGCAGCCAGGAAGCAAAGGCGAAATCTCCGCCTATAACTACTGAATCAGTATACACAGAATTCCCCCTGAGTGTGAGCTCGGAGGCCGTGTTTGTGGTGTTATTTAAGGAAGGTGGTTTAGTGTCCAGGCAGAGAACCTCCTTAGCTCCCCACAGCATAGTCACTTCACAAAGCAGCACCCGTGGTTTGTAACTCCCAGCTTAAGACTGACAAGCTGTCACTATCCTGGCTCTGCCCTCTGCTGCCCTACTCCAAAGGCCTGCTTCTAAGATGATCAAAGGGACTGGAACAAAGGATCATGACTGAGTGAGTTTTATGTGGCATCCTGGAAATGGGGACACTTTTAGAACAGGCCCAGTCCTACGAGGGTGCTCTTGAGAACTGCAGACCGGCTACCTTCAAAGGGTCAACACGACGGCACACCCCCACGGCACACCAAGAAACACTTAGGGAGAGAGAATTTCTTTCCAGAGGAGGGGAAGCACTTGAATCCCATCATCCTACCCTCTGTTCACAGAGACTGTGAGCGCGTGTGTTTGTGTGCATGCGTGCGTGTGTGCATGTGTGTCCATCCAGCACAGGCATGGACTTCTCCTCTAAGTGCTATAGTGCTCCTGGCTTCTAAAGACCCTTGCAGATGACCAGTAGCCTGCTCTCCCTCCCCATATACAGAAACACCACTTCTGTGAATTTTGTTGATTTTCCAGTGCCTCCCATAATAATTCCTGTTCTCCCAGCAGCTTCCTCCTGATGAACCGCGCCTGCCCTGTGGCTCTCCTGAAGTCCATCAATGTCGGCGACAAAGTCGGAAAGTGTGACTGCTTTTAGGTAATTTGATAAATCGTCTTAAGGCATTTTCATATGCGTGTACTCTGCTTCTCTATCCCATTTATAAGCTCCTTTAGGGAAAAACCTATATCTTTTTTTTTCATTTGAAACCTTCTCCACATGATTCTTAGGACAGAATTTTCATCAGTGTGCTTACTGTCGGAACACATTCGTTTTTCCCCCCTTTGGCAGTTTGAGGACCCTTGGATGCTGACTTTATTTCATTCGTTAATTTATTTAAAATATTTACTGAGGCTTATTATGTGGCAGGCACTGGATAAGCGCTAGGGGTTTAGTGTTGAAACTCACAGTCTGGGGCAAAGATGAAAACATACACAAATAACTGTAATACAATGTGGTAAGTGCTATAATATAGGTACTGTGAACTCAGAGTGCTCTGGAAACCCAGGAGGGAGCTTATGAAATAATTTACTTACTGTTCCAATGTCTAAATATGAATGTTTCAGTAAACACCTTTTCTTTGGAAATGCTTGCAGCTTTGTGATTTTTCATGTCTATTATCTTATTTGATGCCTCTAACAACCCCTTTAAAAAGCTTTTGTTCCATCAACTCACCTCTACACAGAATAGGGACCCAAGCAGTAGCTATGGAAAGAAAGAGTACGTGAGTGGGGGAATCGATGCTATTCACTGCGGTTTGCAATTAGATAAATTAAATGTCACAAAGTGATTTGCTGAAGGTCATAAACATGTTCCCAGGTAGTCAGTGTAAACATTCCTTCAATGCCTGTGATATAAGGGTTTCTCTGTGTGCTGTAAATAAGCTTAAAACATGTTTCTCCCTCCTGGACGTCTGCTCTCACTGCTAAAATGTGATGCATAGCTCACATATGACATCAAAGATGGAGAACGATTCACAAAGGGACAAGGTGGTCTGTGACGAACCATTGAATCAATTGCATAGGTAGGAAGGAGCCCAGGTAACAGGGGAGCTCACTGTTGATTTCATAGTCAGGAAAGATGCACAGAAGTGAAAGAACAAAACAAGGGGAAAGGAGGCAGCAGGAAAAGATACACTGCACAGAAATGAAATTCACTAACCTGGTCTGCTACTGTGCACTTTGCAAGGTCTACACCCACAGGACTGGAGCATTCAGTCTTGTCCTTGTATTCTATCTTCAGGCTCTAGTTGAATCACAGATTAAAACCAGGCCAAGACATTCTTGACATCCTCTCAGGGAGAAGTTCTCCTTCACTATCTTTGGGTCACCTAGACAAGGCATGCACATGGGGATGGCTTTGTACCTAGCTCCCCATTTCTGTTTCGGAACCACTAATCTTCCCCTCACAGAGAAATGCTTTATTTTTATGGCAGGCTCACAGCATCTGGGTCTTGCAGACATTTCATCTGAAGTAAAACAGTCCTTCCTGGAGGCTGGAGGGAAGCCCACATAACTTCCCAGGCTTAGGAGGCTAAGAAAGGAACAATATTTACCTGGTCTCACCTTCATGCTATATAAGCAGTGAACAATTGGCAGAGAGAGAGAGGGCACTTTGCCTTCAAGTTGTGCAGGGAGCTCCAGGAATGTGGGTTTCAAGAGACCTTACATCCTTACAGGCTCCCGTCAGTAATCCCAACAAACTCAGTGATTCTCCAAGATAGACTTGAGTGGAATTGTTTCTTTAGTTTGTCATTGATGCCCTGTCTTAGTCACAGACATTCATTCAGGTCTTCCTAGGAAAAGCCAGACCAACTCCACTCTGCCTTTCTTCACTGTTGTTCTCCTTAAAATTCCTGGTCAACCTGGAGATTGAAGTCATGCATAATACTCTTGATTAGGGATGTAGTAACTATGTTGACAGATCCCTCCCAACCCTCAGTCTCCTTGGATTTTGACCACCGCCTGATAGAGTGTGACCTAGGAACTGTGCTCTTATTGTATGGTCCTGATTCCCTTATTCATAGGTGAATGAACTAATACAGACATGTGATTCAGAGGGTCAGTTGCATCATTTGTAGGAGTTGAGAGATGAGACCAAGAGGTGATCTTACAGCTAAGCTGGTCCCTGGGATAAGGTAACATGGAACAGGTGACCTGTATGGCAGCCATTGTAAGCTGTGTGCCTGTTGAGTAGGGAAATCCAATCTGAAGCAAGGTAGTGCCAAATGAACAGAGAGAGATGAAGCCAGAATGGCTGAGCTAGAACCATGCTGGACACCTGCCAGTTCTGTAGTCCATTGGGGGACTCAATTGTTTCCTTTCTGACTTTGTCTTTAAGATATCATGTGTCCTTAGAACGACCACCCTATCCATGTGTGTGTGTTTTTGTTTAAAACTTTGTTTTTAATCCCCACAACCAAAACAGTTTGGATAAAAAAAAAGTTAAACCCAAGCCAATGAAGAGAACAAGATTTGATACACACGAAGAGAGAAATGATCCAGTTGAAATAAAGGGACATTCCCAGCTCTTGTCTAATTACTTACACAGTGAAGACACAATCATTAAGAAAGTAGAGTTGAGACATATGGATTGGGGAATGTGAGGCTCTTCCTGCCAGGATAATCTAGAAACAGTTATGCTTCAAACTAAACCCATCTTGTTCCTTAATTTCTTGTTTATATGTCAAGAAAGAAATTGGGCAAAATGAAAGAGGAAACTAGGACCCGGGGGGAATAATTCAATGCTTTAGATGCTCTAAGAGGGGTGGAGTTGAGGAGAGGTTGTCTTGGCAATCTCACATCCATACAGAGCAGAGTTTTGGAACTAGAATCTATGTGAAGACAGGACCAGCAGATTTACACACTCAGTGAAGAGGGGAACCAGAAGACAGGAGGAACCTTTGAGTATGAGGCAGTCATGAAGAGGGTTGCTTGCCTCTGCCCCTGCTTTCAGTGACAGAGGAAAATATTCTTTGGGAAACAGAAGCCTTGAGACTCCACACTGCATGGTTTGAAGTCCGAATTCATAATAACTCTGTTGTCTGGAAATTTTAAAGTAGTAAATATATATATATATATATATATATATATATATATATATATATATATATGTGTGTGTGTGTGTGTGTGTGTGTGTGTGTGTGTGTGTGTGTGTGTGTGTGTGTGGAGAGAGAGAGAGAGAGAGAGAGAGAGAGAGAGAGAGAGATAGCTTACTGAAACCCTGGGGATTGCTGATAGACACAGATGTAACATGTGGGCTTGCTTGTTGGGGTTTCTGTCCTGCCCAGCTCCTGCAGTCATTTGTCACAAAGAAAATCATACAGAGAGTCTACATAAGTTATAGAACTGATTGGCCATTAGCTCAGGCTTCGTATTAGCTCTTATAACTTATATTAACCCATTATTCTTATCTATGGCTCGGTACCTTTTTCAGTGGGGCCGGTCACATCTTGCTTCTTCCGTGGTCTGGGCAGGACTGCAGAAAGAGCTTCCTTCTTCCCAGAATACTCCTGTTCTCATTGCCTCACCTCTACTTCCTGTCTGGTTTTCACGCCTATACTTCCTGCCTGGCTACTGGCCAATCAGCATTTATTTAAAATATAATTGACAGAACACAGAATTGTCCCACACCACACAGCTGTTAATTTTCTTTGGAGAGATGCTTCCATGGCATGATCTACCACTGGCTTTTACAGTAGAGAAATAGCCCAGTCAGGATGGGCTCTCAGTAAACAATGGCAAAATACAAGTGGAAATGTTCTACCATGAGTGGGAATTGACAGACACAACTCACAGGAAGATTAAGCACCAGGGACTGGACCTGCAGAAGATAACTTGGAAAATCATGATTGCATAGAAAGAATTAGGATCTTTAAAGTATAACATAAATTCTACGCTGTGAAGGCAGCATAGTGAATCAGAACATGCAAGACTTAAAATGTTCTCTTTATTCTTGAGAACTCCATGCGTATGTACAATGAAATAAGATCATATCTACCCCCATTTACCTCATTTGACTCCCCCCAGAATATGTAGGGTTGAAAGAGAGCCAAACAGAAATTTAAAACTCAGATTTTAAAGAAAAAATTCTGTGGGAACATGTTAGAAATAGAGGAAAGAGAATAAATGAACCAGAAGCTTCAAGAGACTTTAACAAAAGAACCAAAAGCTTAACTCAAAGTAGAATACAGTGAGCGACAAAAGACAGAAATATGAGAAGATGGAAAGAGAGGATAAAGTGATAAACGGCTCATAAACACTCGGTAGTTTGGGATGGGAAGAAGAGAGGTACCCTTTTGCAGTAAATAAATTTGTTCAGCCTTGAAGATAAGTTTGATTTGATATATTTTAAAAAGCACAATACTTTGCCATGATCAATAAAAACAAGCCCTAACTAGGCACATCATGGTGCAAATGCCAAATTCCAAAGTGGCAGAAACTTTAGCAGGCAAAGAAACCACAATGGTTTGGGCAGTAAACCACCACAGCAGTCCTGAGGCCAGAGTATAATGGCACATGTCTTTAAAATGCCAAGGAAAAAATTGCCAGCTCAGAACTAGTTTTTACAACCTAAAATAATTACCAAGTTTAAGCTATGATCAGAATGTAAAGCAGAAATGTAGAGGTGTTCAGAGGGATGCAGACCGAAAGGCGTGTAAGATCCCGTGGAGACAAAAATTAAAGAAAGGACGTGAATCTGGAAGGAAGGCATGAGATCTGTAACTCAATGGTGAACAGAATGTAAGCAATGAATGATGTATAATTATGATAATAAACATGCTGATACCTAATGGGGTTTATGAAAACAAGATAGACAATCAGACAGTAGATGGAAGCTGAACTCTAATTGTTCAGGCTTAATAGTTCAGAGTTAAAAGGTTCAACTTTTGTTGAAGATAGAAATTATTGATTCAGTTTTAGATTTTTCATGTCTGCATGCAGTCATACCGAAAATTTAAAACTAACCACACACACACCTATAAAGGTAGAAATACAGTGCACAGAGAAAATGTCTGAGGGATTCTTTGCTGTGACGAAGCACCATGTTCAAACCAACCTGGGAAGGAAAAGCTTTATTTTGCTTACAGTTCCACATCATCAAAGGCAGTCAGGGCAGGAACTCAAGCAGGAGGAGCCTGGAGGCAGGAAGTGAAGCATAGGCCGTGGAGGAAAGCTACGTAGGGAGCATCCTCATTTCTTGCTCAGCCTGCTTTCTTATGGCATCCAGGACCACCAGCCTAGAAGTGACGACTCTCACACTGAGCTAGGTTCCCACGTCAAACATTAATCAAGAAATGCAGCACAGGCTTGTCCACAGGCCAATTTAGTGGGGTCACTTTTCTCAGTTGAGGTTCCTCTTCCAAAATAACTATAGTTTGTGTCAAGTTGACATAAAACCAGCCAGCACAGGAAGGAAATTAAAAAAGAAATGCACCCAATCAAAAGGAACATAGGAAACTCTTAGGAAGAACAAGCTTTGAAATACAGTGAAGTTCAAATAGCAGCAAACACAATACACACACTGCAGTCAATACTTTAAATACATCCTGGAACAGACTAGGTGAGATGAAGATCAAGACACCATTACTAAAGGTTCTGAGCATGGGGGGCAGGGAGGTTATATTCAAAAAGCATATGGGAAAAAAGTATTCTCACTAATAATCAGAAAATGTAAACTCAAAAACAAAGATGTCATTTGAAACCTAGTTGATTAAAATATGAGTATCCATGATGAATGAAGGACACAGGAAACTCTGCTAGGGAAGAGCAGGTTCTGAGCAATTGGAAAATACACCTAGGAAAGTGGAAGGTGGGCATCTAAAACAGGAATCCCCTCTCTGGCTATGACGAAGGAGCAGAATCCAGAGGAGCCCTTGGTATCATCAATGAGAAAAGCTTGTATGAAACAGCATTTCCAGGACTAATCCCTGAGCAGAGGAGAACAAACCAAGTGGACTCTGTAGTTGGCCTGCACTTCTTCAAGAAAGCAATTCCTGGCTTGTGAGGAGAGGAAGCCCAGCAGCCCCACACACTCAACTTAAGAGGCAGGTATCCGAGTCCATGGAAACTGAAGTGGCAAGCATGCATGAGGCAGAGCAATGGAGAGGGGAGTTCTGCAGAAAAACAGTTCTAGAAAATGGCATAGATGTTCTCTGGAGTCTTGGCTGAAAACTGCACACAAGGTGTATAGGATAAAAATGCCAAAAGACTAAATACTTATCAGCTGATGCAAGTCAAGGAAAGGTCAAGGAACTGTCACAGAGATGGGAATCACTTCAGTCCTCACTAACAGGACTGGGTGGGAGATTGTAAATTATGCATAGGGGTTAGTAGAGGTATCAAAAGAGACATATTTTGATGGAGATTATACTAAATTAAGCCAGGAAAATGAGCCCTGACATCGTCAGATCGGTCCACCAGTAACAATATCCTGCCCAAATAAAAGAGATCAGTTTAAACAGGAAAACAACAAACTCCAGTACTCAACAATATTTCTGACACCTAGTTAAAAATTAGTAGTCTTATTAGCAAGCAGGGACATGTGGCTCATGTACAGCAGGAGAAAATGAGTTTAAAAATATGCCAAGAAGAGAAATGAGAGCAACTGAAAGTTAAATACATATAAAGGAATATAGTGCGTTGAAAATAGCAAACACAGATGCAAATTTGAAAGACAATTTACTTATTTAATTTAAAAGATCGTTTACAGAAGTGATTTTCTTAGGATAAAAAAGGGCTGGAGGCGTTGTTTTAGTGGTTAGGAATGCTTGGTGTAAAGTGCCAAGACCAGAGCTCAGACCCTGAGCACATGCAGTGACTAAGTCAGGTGGCCCACTCCTGCCTGTGACTCCAGGACCAAGGAGAGCAGACACAGGAAGATTGCTGTAGCCAGACAGCATGAGTTCCGGGTTTCTGCCTCAAAGGAATAGGCAGAGTGATAAAAGACTGAAGTCCTACCCATACACACACACACACACACACACACACACACACACACACACACACACACACACACACGTACACGACAAAGCTGTAAAACATGGAACAAAAGAAAGGGAAGTATAAGATTCTTACCTATGTGAACCAGTGTAATATTTTTGATGGCAAAATGTGGTAAGCTAAAGATGCATGTTGCGAATCATAGAACAATCATAGGATATAATAAAGCAAAGAAACATAGCTAATGGAGCCACAGTATTTTTTAATTAAAAACAAACCCCCAAATTTTTAATGTTCAAAAGTAGAAGAAACAGGGTCTAGGAATCTAATTCAGTTGCTGCATCAAGCCCTGGATTCACTCTCCAGGACCCCATAAACTGGGAATAGAGGTGTCTGTTTGTAATTTCATCACATGGGAGAAGGAGTCCTAAAAATTAGAAATTCAATGTCGTGCTTGTCCACATATTGATTTGGAGGTTAGCCTGGATTACATGAGACGCTGTCTCAAAAAGGAAAGAATTGAAAGAAAGATAAGAAAAGACAAATAGAAGACAACATGTTAGATTTTAAATTTATCTGTTAAATAAATACATTTTAGAAGAATAATTTATACAACTCAAATAAAATCTAGAGAATATAAATATGGATTTAAAAGTATGAACATATGATATTTAAAAAAAATGCCAATTTGTATAGTTAAGCTAAAACTGGATACTAGAAAATATGCAAAGTGTTAATAGAAGAAATCTAGAGTTATATTTATATAGTAGACCTAACCAAAGGAATTGTAAGTGAATAAAAACATCTGATGATAAAAGGGGCCCAGTCTATCAAGAAGATATGAGCAAGATACCATACACTTTGGTCATAGAACATGGAGGAATCAAGTGGGTACTGAACAGACAGCTCCTCCCCTCTGCTGGTTTGCTTTCATACTACTTGGAGGCACTGTGAGGGCTTCTGGTGTGGGGGGGAAGTCATCAACAGTCATACCCAGCTGTGACCCCCGGGAGCTACAACAGTGACAATATGGCAATATGTGCCCTGTATGTTATAGCCTCAGGAATATACTGGAGGTAATCGATTGCTTTTTGATTGGACCAAAGGTCCACTCTACATGAGGAAAAAACATGCCTGATACTACAAAGAACCCATAGATGAATGCAGTTCTTAGACTTAGAGAAGTTTCTTTATGCAATAGACAGCAGTGAAGGCAGAGACTTCCAACTGGTCAACGTGCAAAGAATAAGGCCAGTGGATTGCTCAACCACAGATGAGCTGACCATATCACACTATCTTCCTCAACTTATCAGTGAATATTGCAGAAGAGGGGACAAAGGATTGTGGGAAGCAGAGGTCAAGGAAGAGAGTAGCAAAAGTGTGCCTTCTTGATAGGAAAGGACTGATTCACTCATAAACTCACAGCAGATGTGGTTTCCTATAGAAATCCACACCATGCCAAGCCAGAATCATAAAGCATAGTAAGCATGATGCGCAATATCAACATTCTAGCATGAAGATAGGAGGGACACATAATCAACCAACTCTAACTGATGAGCTACTAATAGTTGATGATGTGTGTGAGAAGCAGAGTCAGTTTTCTTTAAGGATGTGGCTCCTGGTAGGTCAACCATCCTCCAGTCAATGGCCCCATACCTATGAGCATATGGGCAGCACAAATTTAACTCAGTGAGTTATAAAAAAATGGCATGAAGTTGGAAGGGGCTGTTGGGGATGGGATGAATCTACAAGGCATTAGGGGAAAGAGTTGGGGTGAATGTGATCAAAATATATTGGATGCATGCATGAAATTCTTAAAGAAATAAATATTTTATTTCAAAAACCAGAATTTGCTAGAGAGAGAAATCTTTTATTGTAGTTGAAGACTTCAACTACTGTCTCATTAGTTAATAGAACAAACAGACAGAAAATCAGTAGAGAGATGCCCCAAGCATTATTAATGACCATAATCCAATTGACATTTATATAACATCCCACCCAAGAAGAAGAGAATATACTTTTTCAAGTGTGCATGGAATGTTTATAGAAATAAGGCATTCCCTAAACCATGGGAAAAAGTAGAAACAAAAACTGAGATAATTAACTGTGTAAGAAGTATATTCCTGTTTTTTTTTTTTCTTTTCCATATGAAGTTGAGTACTGTTCTTTCAAGGTCTGTGAAGAATTTTGCTGGGATTTTGATGGGCATTGCGTTGACTCTGTGGATTGCTTTTGGTAAGATTGCCATTTTTACTATGTTAATTCTGCTTACCCAAGAGCATGGGAGATCTTTCCACTTTCTGGTGTCTTCTTTAATTTCTTTCTTCAAAGATTTAAAGTTTTTGTCATGCAAATCTTCCATTTGTTTACTTAGAGTTACTCCGAGATATTTTATGCTATTTGTGGCTATTGTGAAGGGTGTTGATTCTCTGATTTCTTTCCCAACCTTTTTATCATCTGTGTAAAGGAGGGCTACTGATTTTTTTGAGTTAATCTTGTATCCTGCTACATTACTGAAAGTGTTTATGAGTTGTAGAATTTCCTTGGTAGAATTTTTGGGATCGCTTATGTAAACTATCATATCATCAGCAAACAGTGAGAGTTTGACTTCTTCTTTTCCAATTTGTATCCCCCTTGATCTCCTTTTGTTGTCTTATTGTTCTAGCTAGAACCTCAAGAACTATATTGAATAGCTATAGAGAGAGTGGACAACCTTGTCTTGTTCCTGATTTCAGTGGAATCACTGGGAGTTTCTCTCCATTTAGTTTGATGTAGGCTGTTGGCTTGCTGTATATTGCCTTTATTATGTTTAGGTATGGCAAAACAATCCTGTACAATAAAAGAACTTCTGGAGGCATCACGATCCCTGAAAAAAATAATGAGTCATTGCCAGGTGGTGGCAGCACACCTTTAATCCCAGCACTCAGGAGGCAGAGGCAGGAAAATCTTTGTGAGTTTGAGGCCAACCTGGACTACAAGAAGTAGTTCCAGGGCAGGCTCCAAAGCTACACTGAGAAACCCTGCCTCAAAAAACCAAAACCAAAACAAAACAAAAGAAAAAAAGAGTCATAAAGGAAGTCACAGGGAAGACTAGCAACAAACTTTGACTTGACAAAAATCAAAGCACCACATAGAATGCACATAAAGTAAGTTCTTAAGGGTAAATTTGTAATAATAAATTTTGCATTCTACAATAGTGTTATAAATATTTTTTCCTTTCTATGATAAGAGAGAAGGGAGCAAAACAAACAGGGAGAAAGAAATGATAATTCTAAGAATGGGAATAAATAAAATTGAAAACACCAAAACAATTGAGAAAAGCAATAAAATCAAGTTTTTAAGTCAATAAAATTGATAAACCTGAAGCCAGACCTGCCTGATCAAAAGCAAAAGTAAAAATGAACAACAAATAAATAAAAGAAAACATCATATAAATACTTCAGATATTAAAAAGGCAATATGAAGATTTTGAACAATACTGTAACTATAAATATGAAAAGAGAAGTGATCATTTCCCATGACAAAGACAAACTTAGCTTCCTCAGGAGAAATGTGTTGTCTGACTAGCTTAGGTAGTTTGAATAGTTCTGTATTTGTGCTGGTTGGCTTTAACTGTCAACTTGACCCAGCCTAGAATCACCTGGGAATAGAATCTTAATGATGAATTATCTGCATCAGGTGGACCTGCAGCGTGTCTGTGGGACATTTTCTTGGTTGGTAAGTAATGTGGAAAGACCCAGCCCACTGCAAGAGGCACTATTCTACAAGGAGGGTTCTGAGTTGTATAAAAGTGTAGAAAACAAGCAAGCAAATTATCAAAGGTATGCATTATTTCTTTTTTCTTAACTGTGGGTGTGATGTGTCTGCGTGCTTGAGTTCTGGCTTTGACTTCCCTGAAATCACAGATTATGACCTGGAATTAAAAGCTAAATAAATCCTCTCTCCTTAGAATTCATTTTTGTCAAAGTATCTGTCATAGCAACAGAAATGAAACTAGAACAACAGTTATTGAGGAGATAGTGTTCATAAAGTCATAAACCTAGTAACATTTTGGGCAACTGCAGATGCACAGGTGATGTTGCTCTCCTAAGATTATACAACTGGTAAACTCGAAGTCATCTTAGTTTGTCTACCTACATCATATGATGTTTATACAATGACCAAAATGAGACACAATCATATGTAAAGCACTCAAGAAAATTCCAGGACCATATAATATTGTTGTTGAATTTTGCCACACAATAGGAGTGAAAGGAAGAATACCAATTCTTAGTAATTATCTTCTCATTTTGAACAAATTATGGAATTCATATGTATTTTACCTATTAAATACTAGAACAGGACCAGACAAAGTAGCTCGTGCCTTTAATTCCAGTACGTGGGAAGCAGAAGCAGATGGATCTCTGTAAGTCTGAGGGGAGCCTGGTCTACATAGCAAGTTCCAGGCCAGCCAAGGATACATAGTGTGGCCCTATCTCAATGCCTACCCCCAGTACTATAACATAACAAATTTCATGTTCTGAGAAGATTCATCTATACACAAAGTTCACTTCAGACAAGGAAGTCAGTCTGTTGTCTCTATGACCAAGGTGGACATGCTTATCTTACTTCCTTCAAATGAGTTTTATCAAACTCTCCTTCAAACTTCTATCGAGATGATCTCAGTTCCAAGAGTGCCAAGTAAAACCTTTCAAGAAATTGAGGGCTTGAATGAACCCTGCCCCTTGCTCATTGCTGCAAGGGGTGGATCAGTCAGTGCAGTGCTGGAGAGCCCACTCTGGTGGTGAGCACAGGGCAGAGTTGGTGGGCTGGACAGCCCTGTAGCTGCCCAGGCCCAGGCCCAGGGTTATGACTTGGCCCGCCCCAACAGTCACTCCATTTATGGTCTTCTGGAGCATGTGAAGGGGCCTGACCTGCAGATCCAAAGCTTCAGGATCTCCACGACACAGGGCAACAACAGAATATCCAAGAGTACTCCCAGTGAGGACCCAGCCTCGATAGTATAGTAGAAACCAGACCAATGACTTAGAGCTATGAACACACTTACAAGCAAATATCCGCTAGACAGCTTTTCTTAGCATTGTGCCTTCCCAACAGTGTATTTCAGTGGAAGAAACAACATAGCAGGACTCTTGGTTTTCCACAGCACATGACATTGAAATACAGAGTTTTTGAAAGCTCAGATTTTCATATCAAAAGCAATGTCACAAGGAAACCATTTATAATAGCAAAACAATGCTCATTTCAATCTAAGTTACCAAAAAGACAGGTCATAGCCCCAAAATTCCTGAATATTCTCTTCCTTAATCAGATGAAGGTTCCTTTTCATGCTTCAGAACAAGAGTTCAAGCAGATACTAGAGAGAGGAATGCATCACCCAGTCACCTGAAAACATTTTACTGGGTTGAAAGTAAGAAGAAAAAGTCATGGACCGCCCGCCATTCTTCGTTGAGCCTTTCTCCTACAGACAGATGGGTGCTTTTGGATTTTCTTAGCCCAGGAACACTTACACAAAAATGTATATACTCATGCCTTTTGCTTAAAATGACAATGCAGAAATTTAAAATGAAATGGATAATTCTAGAACTGTGCAGGAGGCATAGGAAAAAATTACCATTACCATTGCATTGAAGCATATGAACCCAGAATGTTCTATCCTGAGTAGGCTCTTGGGATGTTTCCTGGGGTATTGTCAAAGACAGCACCTCAGGAGCATAGAGGAGCTATAGCCCTGTGCACTGGGGCCAGAGCTCACACATCTCAGGGGCAAGGAAGAGAAGGGGGTGCTGTTTAAAAGCATTGTTCATAACCCAGAGAAAGTCCTGGATGGCTCAGAGGACCTGAGAGGTGATGTTCGGATTAGAAGAACTAATGAGAATCAAGGACATATGGAGATGGGAAGCTGGGTTCTCTTCCAGAAGAAGAGGCAAAAGTTCCAGAATGTAGCTAAGGACAAATACAACTAGAATATGAGACAAGCAAGGTTAATCATGAGAAGTCATCTCCTCTCCTAGAGCCTCAGGTACCATCCCAGAAGAGGGGGCAGAAAGACTATGAGAGCCAGAAGGCAGTGAGAAACGACTCTGCTCCATTTCTAGGTCTGTTGTATAGACATGATATAGACATAAAAAGTTTCACACCTATTATCATGGAGATTCTGGAACATGAGATAGACAGCAAAGACTGCTCACTGGTCAGTCATAGAAAGCTGTGACACCGAACCCATTGTGCCTCCTTCATCCATATCATTATCCACTAAGCGTCAAGAAAGCTAGTGCCAGTTCCCGTTGTTCTCTATGTACTGGGTACTGCAGAAGTTGGCGTCTCCTCAGGACACGAGGCATGCATGGCATCAGCCACAGCTTTGATGTCCTTACTTTCTTTCTCAAGTCTTTCCCTGATCCAAACTCTTCTCAGGACGAGGATGAGAAGTTACAATAGCTAGGGATATTTGTGGGAGTCTACTTCGTATCTTCCATGATGTGATTTTTGGTGTTTGGAACAACAGAGAGCGATTGTGTGCCTGAGTCTTAGAGAGGAAGATGTGCTCTTGACTTGTCATTCAAGTCTCATGGGTCAGATACCATAGCTTCAGAGTAGTACAGCAAAACCCATAAACAGGTTTCTTCAACTATAGAGAGTTCTACAAAGCATGCAGGGCAGAAGGTATGACTGTGGACATCTGCACCAGCTTCTTGTACACTTTCTGGCACATGGAACATGTGAGGCACCTTGTAATTCATCAATTGTCTGATTTCCTTGCAAGGCTGCCATGGTGCTGCCGGGGAGGAACATGAAACACCAGGGGGAAGAAGATGCCGAGAGCCCAGGGCCGGTCATGCTCTTCTCACTCTTATCAAACACTGTGATAGAAGTGCTCAACAATGCAATATGACAAGAAAAGGAGAAATAAGCATACAAATTGGAAGGGATATAGTAAAAGGGAGGCTTCAAAAGATCCAGGAAGCTAATGCCATTTCCAAGGCTTTAGCAGTCTGTGAAACAAGACTCACAAGGCCTTTCCCTAAGTTATGTGATCCCAAACAATTGCTGAGGGGTTGAGGCCAGCAAGAAAGGAACTCTCCAGTAGTGCTTACTGCAAGTTGTACAGAGTTCCAGGGATGTACCTTTTGTGACATGCTACCCAGGTTGGACGGAGATGGGTTTTTCGGTAGTGCTGCTGCTTTTAAGTCACCCACGTTTCCATGAGTAACCGCTCATCCATCCCACTGTAGCAACAGTAAGTATATTGATCCATCAAGCAAACTGTTCTTTTTGTCTGTCACTGGTATCCTATTTGGGGTAAACAAATATTTATCTGTTCTTGTCTCCCTAAAGTCATAACACACACATAAAACTCTCTCTCCTTCCCTCTCATGAACACACACTCTCTCACACACACCAAACATTTAGAGAGAAACTAGCACTATATTATAAACAGTCTTATATAGAAGTCAAATGTGGGACACTGAAGCCTCTGGCCGACAGCCATTGTGGCAAATTTCAAAGTGAACTTGTTAACACAGTTGAGCATTCAGATGACTTTAGCTCTGTCTAACATCTTATAGTAACAACAACAACAACAGAAACCTTTACCCAGAAAAGGTGAGCTAAGTTGTAGGGAGTTCCTGACTCACAGAAAGTTTGAATTTGAGGTAATGTTTATTGCATTAAATCTCTATGTTTTGGGTAAAGCATTATGAGGTTATAAGACTAAAATACTAGAATAGCCAAAACCATTTCAAAAGAGAACAAAGTTGGGAAACTGAATAAAAGATTCAGCATAAAGAGCTGTAGTACTAGAGACCATGTGATAATGGCAAGACTACAACATTAGTAATAAAATGTTGGCTGGACTAGCCTGGAGAATCTAAAAATATCACACAAATGGTAGTCCATCAAAATAAAATGTGGATAAAAATTTCATATGGAAACCAGTTAATCTGTAAGCTATTTAAAATAATAAAAATAGAGCATTTGTTAACACATATATATGTATGAGGGGGCAGTGCTAATGGATTTTGACAAAGTTCTAAAGGCACAAAAATGTCTTACTTTTTTTTACAGAATCTAGAAGTAAGGTTACATATTTAATTAGATCTACATATTTTTGTTTTATTATTAGCATATTTTAATTGTGTAAAATTATTGCTCTCCTATGACTTTTCCACACATGTACTATTATCATCCCTCCCCATCTCTCTGTTCTGTGCCCTGCCCCACTTTCCATATGAAGTTGAGCATTGTTCTTTCGAAGTCTGTGAAGAATTTTGCTGGGCATTGCATTGAATCTGTAGGTTGCTTTTGGTAAGATTGCCATTTTTACTATGCTAATTCTACCTACCCAAGAGCATGGGAGGTCTTTCCACTTTCTGGTGTCTTCGTCAATTTTTTTTTCGTCAAAAATTTAAAGTTCTTGTCATATAAGTCTTCCACTTGCTTCGTTAGAGTTACTCCGAAATATTTTATGCTATTTGTGGCTATTGTGAAGGGTGATTCTGATTTCTTCCTCAGCCCACTTATCATCTGTGTACAGGAGGGCTACTGATTTTTCTGAGTTAATCTTGTATCCTGCTACATTACTGAAAGTGTTTATGAGTTGTAGAAATTCCTTGATAGAATTTTTGGGATCGCTTATGTAAACTATCATATCATCAGCAAATAGTGAGAGTTTGACTTCTTCTTTTCCAATTTGTATCCCCCTTGATCTCCTTTTGTTGTCTTATTGTTCTAGCTAGAACCTCAAGAACTATATTGAATAGCTATGGAGAGAGTGGACAACCTTGTCTTGTTCCTGATTTCAGTGGAATCGCTGGGAGTTTCTCTCCATTTAGTTTGATGTAGGCTGTTGGCTTGCTGTATATTGCCTTTATTATGTTTAGGTATGTTCCTTGTATCTCTGCTTTCTCCAAGACCTTTATCATGAAGAGATGTTGTATTTTGTCAAAAGCTTTTTCAGAATCTAATGAGATGATCATGTGTTTTTTATTATTTAGTTTGTTTATATGGTGGATTACTTTTACAGGTTTTCATATGTTGAACCATTCCTGCATCTCTGGAATGAAGCTGACTTGATCATGGTGGATGGTGGTTCTGATGTGTTCTTGGATTGATTTGCCAGTGTTTTATTGAATATTTTTGCATCAATGTTCATGAGTGAGATTGGTCTGTAATTCTCTTTCTTAGTAATTTAGTCTTTATGTGGTTTGTGTATCAGGGTAATTGTAGCCTCATAAAAAGAGTTTGGCAATGTTCCTTCTGTTTCGATTGTGTGGAACAATTTGACGAGTGTTGGTATTAGTTCTTCTTTGAAAATCTTGTAGAATTCTGTGCTGAAACCATCTGGTCCTGGGATCTTTTTGGTTGGGAGACTTTTGATGACCGTTTCTATTTCTTTAGCAATTATAGGTCTATTTAATTATCTGTTCTTGATTTCCTTTTGGCCAGTGATATTTATCCAGAAAACTTTCTATTTCCTTAAGTTTTCCAATTTTGTGGAGTACAGGTTTTTGAAATATAACCTGATGATTCTCTGTATTTCCTCTGTGACTGTTGTTATGTCCCCCTTTTCATTTCTGATTTTGTTAACTTGGATATTCTCTCTCTGCCTTTTGGTTAGTATGGATAAAGGTTTGTCTATTTTGCTGATTTTCTTGAAGAACCAACTCTTTGTTTCATTGATTCTTTGTATTGTTTTCTTTGTTTCTATTTTGTTGATTTCAGCTCTATATTTGATTGTTTCCTACCATCTAGTCCTCCTTTTTGTTCTAGAGTTTTCACGTGTTCTGTTAAGTCACTAGTGTGGGATTTTTCCCAGCTTCTTTATGTAGGCATTTAGTGCTATGAACTTTCCTCTTAACATTGCTTTCATTATGTTCCATAAATTTGGGTGTGTTGTGTGGTCATTTTCATTGAATTTTAGGAAGTCTTTAATTTCTTCATTGACTCATTTATGATTCAGGTAAGCATTGTTTAATTTCCATGTGTTTGTGGATTTTCTGGAATTAGTGTTGCTGTTGAATTCTGATTTTAGCCATAGTGATCTGATAAGATACATGGAGTTATTTCAATTTTTTGTAGCTGTTGAGGTTTGTTTTGTTACCTAGTATAAGGTCAATTTTTGAGACGGTTCCATGAGGTTCTGAGAAGAAGGTATATTCTTTTATGTTTGAATGGAATGTTCTGCAGATGTCCATTAAGCCCATTTGAGTCACAGCATCTGTTAGTTGTCTTATTTCTTAGTTAATTTTCTGTCTGGCAGACCTGTCCTGTGGTGAGACTGGGGTGTTGAAATCTCCCACTATTAGTGTGTGGTGTTTAATGTGTGATTCAAGCTTTAGGAGTGGTTTTTTTTTTAACATATGAGGGTGCCCTTGTATTTTGGGCATAGATGTTCACTAATGAGATTTCCTCTTGATGGATTTTTCCTGTGACTAATATGAAATGTCATTCTTTGTCTCTTTCAATTGAATTTAGTTTGAAGTCTATTTTGTTAGATATTAGGATAGTGGCACCAGTTTGTTTCTTAGGTCCATGTGATTGGAATTTTTTTTCCAATCCTTTACTCTGAGGCAATGTTTGTCTTTGAGTTTGAGGTGTGTTTCTTGTATGCAGCAGAAGGATGGATTCTGTTTTTGTATCCAATCTGTTAGCCTATATCTTTTTATAGGTGAGTTGAGTCCATTTATATTAAGAGATATTAATGACCTGTGATTGCTAGGTCCTGTTATTTTAGTTTTCATTATTGGTGATGTTATTGTGTGTGTTTTTCCCTTGTTGGGATTTGCTGCTGTGTGATCAGCTATTGTCTGTGCTTTTGTAGATGGAGCTGACTTCCTTGGGTTGGAGTTTTCCATCTAATACTTTCTGTAGGGCTGGGTTTGTGGCTAGGTATTGGTTAAATCTGCTTCTGTCATGGAATATCTTGTTTTGTCCGTCTATGCTGATTGAAAGTTTTACTGTGTATAGTAGTCTAGGCTGGCATCCATAGTTTCTTACTGTCTGCATAATGCTTGACCAGGACCTTCTGGCTTTCATTGTTTCCATTGAGAAGTCAGGTATAATTCTTGTAGGTCTACCTTTATATGTTACTTGGCCTTTTTGCTTTGCAGCTTTTAATATTCTTTCTTTATTCTGTATGTTTAGTGTCTTATTATGTGGCAAGGGGCCTTTTTTGATCCAATCTATTTGCTGTTCTGTAAGCTTCTTGTATCTTTATAGGCATATCTTTCTTTAGGTTGGGAAAGTTTTCTTCTATGATTGTGTTGAATATATTTTCTGTGGTTTTGAGTTGGCTTTCTTCTCCTTCTATCTCTATTATTCTTAGGTTTGGTTTTCTCATGGTGTTCCATATTTTCTGGATATTTTGTGTTAAGCTTTTGTTAGATTTAACATTTTCTATGACCAATGAGTCTATTTCCCCTATTGTATCTTCAGTGCTTGAGATTCTCTCTTCCGTGTTTTGTATGCTGTGTTTATGCTTGCATTTGTGGTTCCTAATTTCTCACAATATCTGTTTCCAGAATTACCTTGGTTTGTGTTTTTTATTGTCTCTATTTCTGTTTTCAAGTCTTCAATCATTTCTTACATCTGTTTGATTGCTTTTTTTTGGTTTTCTTTAAAGGGATTTGTTGATTTCTTCCAATTTTTTGTTTTTCTTTCCCTCGATTTCTTTGACAGAATTTTTATTTCCTCCTTAAGGGCCTCAAACATTCTCCTAAAGTTATTTTTAAGTCATTTTCTTCTGCTCCATCTATATTGGGGTGTTCAAGTCTTGTTGTTGTAGAGCTACTAGCTTTTGTTGGTGTTGTGTTGCTCTTTGTGGTGTTGAGTGTGTTCTTACCTTGTCTACCCATCTTTTCAACTGATTGGTGTAGTTGGGGGTGTGTCTCTGGTGCTCAATTCTTCCAGGCACCAGTGGATCCAAGGCTCAGATGGTTGCTTCTCATGGTGCAGTCAGGACCATGGTTCCAGTCACCCTGGAGGTTACTTGGTGTTTCTGGAGGTCACTTTGAGCTCCTAAGGATTGCTCTGCAATCCCTGAGGTCATTCAGGCCTGCTCCCATGGAGGTCACTGGCTTGGGCCTGGTCCTGTAGAGATCTCTGACCTGGGCCTGCTCCCTTGGTGGGGGTCTGCTGTCTCAGGCCTGCTCTGGCAGAGGTCGTTGGCTCAGACCTTCTCTGGCAGAGGTCACTGGCTTGGGCCTGTTCCCTGAGATGTCCTTGGCTCAGGTCTGTTCCTGCAGAGGTCCCTGGCTTGGGCCCAGTCCCACAGAGGTCTCTGGTTCAGGCCTGCTCCCTTGGCGGTTGCTCCCTCAAACCCTGCCCGGAAGAGGTCTTTGGCTCTGACCTGCTCCCTCAGCAATCGCTCCCTTGTACCTGCTCCTGTGGAGGTTGCTGCCTTGGGTCTGCTTCGGTGGAGGTCACTAGCTCAGCTTGCTTCAGCTTTTATGTCTTTACTTTTATAATCTAACTTTCACAAGTCAGACAAAATATGTGGTATTTATCTGCCTCCGTCTGTTTTCCTTTTGCATTCATCTGCTGATAGACAGCAAGGCTGATTCCATAATTTGGTGATTGTGAATGGTGTCACAATAAACATAAATGGGCAGCCGTCTCTGTTGTGTATTTCCACTAGAGGCATAACAATATCATCCAGCAGTTCTGTTTTCTGAGGAACTGATTTCCATAATCACTGCTGTGATCTCCATCCCCACCAGTAATGGTTAAAGTTCCTTTTCCCTCTACAACCTTGCCAAGAGTTGCTGCTTTTTTTCTATCTGTCTGTCTGTCTCTGTATATGTGTATGGGGAATATGTGTATGTGGGTACATATATGTATGTGTGTGCACTTTGAGTTTGCATGTGATGTCAGAGGAAAACCTCCAGTATCATTCTTCAGGTACTATCTGACTTTTTCTTATCTGAGACTGGGTCTCTCACTGGGTTGCAACTCATTGAGTTGGTAAGTGACCCCTGGGATCCGCTCACGCCTGTCTCCCCAGTGCTGGGATCACAAGAGCAGATGTTCATGCTTGACTTTTTTATGTGAATTCTAGAGATCAAACCCAGGCCTTCATGCTTGTGCAGCATAATCATGTTACCAAAAGAGCAGTGACTCTCTCCCATATTTTCTTTCATTAAATTATGCTTATTTTTTGACAATTTTATTCATGCATATAATGCATTCTAGTCATTCACCATTCATCCTCTTCCCACCCCCATGAACTTTCCTTCTTTCTCCAAGAAGGTCTCCATCCCAGTTTCATGTTTGTTTGTTTGAGTTTTTGTTTTCCTTTGTAACCTACTAGTTTTAACTGGACTGTTTCCATGGGCATGGGTGTGCAGCTATCTACTGTTACATGAGTAATTCGCCAGTTGTTACATCACTGAAGACAGCAACTTTCCCCCCAACAGCCCTTGACTGCTCCTTTAAGAGGAGGTGGGACCTCAGGGCTCCATCCCCATTTATGCTAAACATTCACTGGTTCAATCTTGTACAGGTACTATATAGCAACCATAGCGGTTGTAAGTTCATTGGTGCCTCAGCCATAAGATAGCATTTCACAGTCCTCCTCTTTCATATTTTCTTAATAGTAGCCATTCTGACTGGGATAAGATTGAGTCTAAATGTAGTTTTAATTTGTAATTCACTGATGGCTAAAGATATTGAATACTTTTCCATATCTTTATTGGCCTTTTGTCCTTCTTTTGAGAACAATCAATTTCATTCATTTGTCAATTCGTTGACTGGGTCATTTGGTTTGGGGTTTTAAATTTTTTAGTCTTTATGCATTCTTAATATTAGCCTCCTACCAAATGGATATATGGTGAGAATTGCCCTCCTATAGACCATCTCTTTGTTTACTAATTATTTTTGCTGCCATGTAGAGGCTGTTTCATTCCCTACAATCCCACTTGTCAACTCTATCATTTCCTGGATTACTAGACTTCTACTTAGAAACGTCTTGACTATTGCTTTATCTTTTTTATATTCTCTCTCTGTGTCTCTCTCTGTCTCTCTTTCTCTGTGTATGTATGTATGTTGTGTACAGGCATGTGTTGGTGAACATGCCCATGTGTACATGTGTAGAAGCCAGAGATTAATGCTGGGTATCTTTCTCAAACACTGTCTACCTTTTTGAAAAATGATGGTCTTGCACTAAACCTGAATTGCGTTTATTGGTTAGACTAGTTGACCAATAAACCCCTGGCATCATCCTATCTCTACCTTCCAACACTAAGATTCAAGGCTTGCATTGTTACAGCCAGATCTTACATGGGTGCTTTGATCTTAACTAAGCCCTTGCACAGCTAACATCTGACCCACTGAGCTGTTTCTTCTGGCCCTCTATGCCTGTACCTTGAGATGTTATTCTAAGTTTTCAATAGGTCTTTGATCTATCTTGAATTGGTTGTCATACAAGGTAAGAGTCAGAGAAATCACTTCTCTCTTCTGTACGTAGATACCTAGTTTCCCCAGTATCATTTAAAGAAGAGTCAGTCTTTTTTCCAATGTCTCTTTTAGAGACCTTTGTCCCTGCATGCATTTGTTTTGGGGCCCTCTATTCTAGTCCACTGGCCTACTTATCAATCTTAGTGCTATGCTATGCTGTTTTCAAAAGATTTATTTCAAAACTTTTACATATTTATTGAGTTTGTGTGCATGTATACATGTGAAGATGACAAGACAGTTTTCAAGAACTGGTTTTTGTCACTACGTGAGTTCAGGATCTCATGCTTAGAACAAAGTGGCTTTACCCACTGAGCCATTTTGTCAGCTCCATGCTGCTGCTGCTGTTATTATTCATTCTGGCTTGCTAGAGTGATTTAAAATTGTGTTTTCATACATCCAGCATTATCTCTTTGCTCTATACTGTGTTGGATATTTGGGATTATTTTATGCTTCCACATGAATTTTAGGATGCTTTTTCTATTATGTGAAAAGCATCAGGATTTTGAGGGGAGTTGCATGGACTCTGTAGGTTGCTTTCAGGAACATAACTACTCCTGCAATAAGACTTCTCCAGATTCATGACCACAGGATGCCTTTTCAGCCAGTGTTTTCAGTGTGTGGAAGTTTTTATGGTAAACATCATTCACTTCCTTGGTTAGGTTTATCCTTAGGCATTATTTGAGGCCATTGTGAATGGGATTATTTTTCTAATTTTTAATTGGAATGGTATATAAAAGCATACTGGTTTTTATATGGTAGACTTGTATATGGCTACTCTTGCTGATAGTGTTTATTCTATCTACGATTTTTCTCATGGAGCCTTTAATATCTTTTAACAACCATATCTTATGTAAATAAGATAGTTTGATTTCTTTTCCTATTTAGATCTCTTTTATTTCTTTTTCTTGCTTTGTTGCTCTGGCTGAGCATTCAAGCATTGATACTGATTGAATAAAAGGTGAGGGTAAACATGCCTCTCTCCACCCTGACTTTAGAAGGAATGTTTTCTGTTTTCTCATTTCATGTAAAGCTGCTGTAGCTTCATCATTTATAGCATCAAAAGACACATAGACTCTCTCTCTTTTTCTCTCTATTTTGTCTCTGTCTCTCTTTCTATCTCTTTCTCTGTGTGTATATATGCATGCATGCACATGTGTGCAGGTGTATTTGTCTGTCTGTGTGTGGGTGCATATGATTTGTCTATGGAGATTAGATGATAACTTTAGGGTTTTTTGAGGCAAGGGTCTCTTGTACATGCACCTTGGCCAAATGCTTCAGGCTTAGTCAGCCTTCCAATGTTAAAGAGATTCTCCCATCTCAGCTCCCCCTCTTGCCGTCGGACCACTGGAAATGCAGGTACATTCTATCACAGCCAGCTCTTTACAAGTGCTTTAGGGATCCACACTCAGGTTTTCATGTTTGCACAGCATGTGTCCTTACTCTCTGAGCCATCTCTCTGGCTCATATACAACCTTTTTATGTTGAGGTGTGTTCCTCTATTGCTAGTCTCTTCAGGGATTTTTATCATGAAGGGGTGGTGAATTTTGTCAAAGATTCTTTCCTTATTGAGAAGACCACACAATATCTTTGCCTGAATTTACACATGGGGTGCATTGCATTTACAGTTTTGCAAGTGTTGAACCATTCTTGCAATCCCTGGAATGAAATCAGCTTGATCATGATGATTGTTCTTTTTAATCTGTTGTGGGATTCAGTTCGTGAGTGTAGTAAGAGGTGAGTGGGCTGCGTTCCCGGTGCCTGGCTAGCTTAACCCCCCAGAATAATTACACAGAAACTGTATTCATTTAAATACTGCCTGGTCCATTATCTCCAGCCCCTTATTGGCTAACTCTCACATATTAATTTAACCCATCTCCATTAATGTGTATCGCCACTTGACTGTGGCTTACCGTCATGAGTCTAACCAGCATCCATCTCAGGGAGGAAAACCATGTCTGTCCCTTTTAGAATTCTGTTTTGTCTACTCCACCCACCTAAGGGCTGCCCTATCAAAAGGCCAAGGCAGTCTCTTTATTCAACCAATGAAAGCAACAGAAATACAGAAGGACCTACACGTGAGTACTTCATAAGAAAATTTGAACCATTATTCATTGGGGAAGCTGGCCTATATTTTTGTCATGTCTTTATCCAGTTTGGAATCACAAGGTTGGATTTTTTTAAAGAGTTCTATAGCATCTCCTCCCCTTCTGTTTATGGAATAGTTTGAGTGAGGACTGGTATTAATTATTTTTCATATGTTTGGTATTATCCAATGAACCTGGTCCTGGGCTTTTCTCTGTTGGGAATTTATTAATACTTGATTATTGTTAGTTACTATAAGTCCTTTAAATTGTCCATATCTACCTGACTTAATTTTAGTGATTGCAATGTGTCAAGAAATTTATCTATTTTTTTCCTAAATTGGCAAAATTATTCCATAATGATCCTCCAGATTTCATTAGTATCTACTATAAATCTTCTTTATCTCAAATTATTTCAATGTGGGTCTTCTCTTCCCTAACTCTTTGTTCCATTGGGTTTTTTGTACTACTCTTTTATTCTTCATCCTTCTAACTTCCACCCTAATCTCTATTACTTCTTTCCATATCTTAGGGCTTGGTGTCTCCTTGCTTTTCTGAGATTATGAAGTTACATGAATAAGTTATTTATTTGAGTTTTATGTTAGCGTTTTTGGTGATTTGTTTAGTTTTATATTTTAAGACAGGATCTCACTTGTAGCCTTGCCTGTCATGGAACTCATATAGACTAGCCTGCCCCTAAACTTCTGGTCTCTGCCTCCAGATTGCCTGGATAAAAGATATGAACCACAACACCCAGCTAAGTTTATTTGCTTTTAATGTAAACACATGTAGCTATAAATTTCCTATGAGAACTGCCTTGGATGTACCCCCAAAAGTTCTGATAAGTTTTATTTTCATTTTTATTTGCTTCTAGGATTTTAAAAATGTCATTCCTCATTTCTTCAGTGGCCCACTTGATCATTTGGAAGTATTTCAGTCAGTTGTCATGTATTAGTACTGTTGCTATAGTTTCTCTTGTTGTTAATGTCTAATTGTTAAATTATCATTATGATAAGATAAATAATTCATTCATTTTTTTGTATTTGTTAAGACTTGCTTTGTGCTCTAAAATTTAATATGTCTTGAGCAGGTTTAAAGGCCTGTTGAGAAGAATGTGTTTTGTGTCTTCTGTGTGTGAAGTTCTATAGATATTTGTTTTATACTGCATGCCATTGATGGTTCTGTTTAAGTTGAAACTTATTCAATAAATTTTTTTTTCTGTGCTGTCTATTGATAAAAGTGAGTGTGGTGGTTTGAATAGGCATGGCCTCCATAGACTCATGTGTTGAATGCTTGACTCTTAGGGAGTGGCACTATTAGGAGGTGTGACCTTGTTGGAGTAGGCGTGGCCTTGTTGAAGGAGATGTGGCACTGTGGAGGTGGGCTTTTACTTCTTATATGCTCAAGCTATGCCCAGTGTGGGACATGGTTTCTTCTGCTGCCTGGGGATCAAGATGTAGAACTTTCAGCTCCTTCTCCACCACCATGTCTCCCTGCTTGTCACCATGAAGATGATGGGCAAAACCTCTGAAACTGTAAGCCAGCCCCAATTAAATGTTTATAAGAGCTGCCGTGGTCATGGTGTCTCTTCACAGCAATAGAAGCCCTAGCTAAGACAGTGAAGTATTGAAGTTGCCCATTAGGAAAACACGTACACACTTGTTGCAAATCTGTTTACAATCGTTACTCCTTTTAGGTGGATTTTTCTCTTTATTAAAGAGCAGGGTTGTCTTTCTCTTGATTTTGGCCTCAAGTCTACTCTGTCAGATATGAATACAGCCACCCCTGATTCTTTTCTTCATTTCCCACCTGCCTTGTGCATCATCCCCCACACTTTCCCAGAGTATACACTTCTTTGCAATCAAGATATTTCTTACAGACAAAAAAAAATGAAGCTTGTCTTTTAATACAATCAGCTAGCCTGCATCTTAATTGGAGAGTTAAAACCATTTACACTGAGGGTAATTACTAAGAGGTTGACCCAGATCCCTATCATTTTTTTCCTGGCTGTTTTACATGTTTGTTCTTTTCTTTCTCCCTTACTCTTCTGAGGGCTTTTCCAGTTTATCGGCTCCTTTATGCTCATTTTTCCCTTATGAAATGCATACTTCCTAAGCTCTCAGATGTGAGCCTTTCTCCCTGTCTGCGTGTAGGAAGCTTCCAGTACTTCCTGCCAGCCTGCCTTGCCGGTTTTGCCTTGTTTTCCTCCTGGGCAGTCTTCATTTCTTCATCAGTTTTGAGACATGAACACCAGATCTGGCAATCATGACTAACAGTTCTTTGCTTTCAGGGATTGAAATACATCATGCCACACTTCCCTGACTTTTAGGGTTCCATCTGAGATGTCTGACGTTACTCTGATGAGTTCGCTTTTGTTGAACGAGTTTTGCAGCTTTAACACTGTCTATTTGTATTTTCAATAAATAAAATACTGTATTTTCAATATTTTACCCAGAGTATAATGTGGAGAACTTTTCTTTATTCCATGTCAGTTTGGGCTCCAGATGCCTGTGTGTCTGGTTGTTGGTGTCCTTCAGTAGATCTAGAGGTGTTTCTTTACTTTTCATTGAAATGGGTTCCAATGCTTTCTTTATTAGTAAAATCTCTACTTTTTCTACTTCCTGCCTTCTTTGGTTTAGCCCTATGAGTTCTTGAAAGCTACAGTCAAACTTATTTTGTTTTCTTTATCGCTGTCTGAATATTCCTTCAACCTTCCCTTTGTCGTTTCCAGTGTTGTCCCTTTTCCAGTGCTATGAGCCATTGTTGGCCATGGTGAGATTGGTGTCCAGGGGACCAGGCAGGTTCTGCTCACTTCAGATGCTCTCCACTTTGTGTATCCAAGAGTGGGAAACCTTTAAGGATCCCTGAATGTGTTAGAGAGTTGGGGAAGCAAGGAAAGCCCAAGATCTGTGCTGAAGGAGAAAACTCTGCCTCCTTGTCTAGGGGTTCAGAGCCTGTCCGTCAGCAAACCACTCTGCAGGAAAGTGGGGGCAACAGAAATCAGGGACCATGTCAGATCTGGACTCAGCCCTCAGTTCTACCGAGCATCAAACCTACACACAGTGTGGAGAAGCTCCGGAGATCAGACAGTCTGCTGCTGTGAGCTTGAGTTGTCAGTGTCTGCAGTAAACCTTAGGTGGCTGGGCTTTCTCTTCACCGCAGAAGGCAGGGCCACTGACTGCCTTGCTTTTCACAATCCTAGAACCAACTCAGGTCCTACCTAGCTACATTTCTTTGAAGTATGGGGACTGACATACTGGGTATTTCTTCCCTTGTTGTCCTGCTACTCAGAAGCAAGCATCATCTCACTGACTCTCCCTCGACACTCGACTTAAGGCTGCACTATGGGCTTCTTGTGTGTCCAGGACTGTCTCTTTATTTTTATTAGGACTGTGTGTTTTTAACTGTGATTGTGGCCTGGGCTTCTTATCTCCTAAGGAGTAGGAGATGGAACTACAGGATGGGTCCTACTTGTCTTTGTATTGTCTTCGAGGTTCTCCATCCCTCCACTTTTCCTATCACCTTCCTGGTGGCTACTGATGCATTTCCTCTCTCTTTCCAGAACACAGTGTGCCTTTTGTTAGGTTAACTCTTAGCATTCAGTCATACCTTTGATCTTTCAGCAGAACTTGACAAAGGTGCTCTTTTGACAAATGCTGCTGGAACAGTCGGACAGCTCTATGAAAAAGCAAGGCCAGAGTAACCCTCAAGTCTCTTCTTCCATTATGAACATGAAGTTTTAAGAATCAATCTTAATCTTAAATGTAAAATCTAAGTCTATAAAACTTCTAGAAGAAAATATAGGTCAATCATCTTTGTGAACTTGAGTCAAGTAAATACTTCTTAGAACAATGAAGTATAAGTTGAAAAAGTTTTAGAATTATACTCCATCAAAATCACCAAAATTAAAATATTTTTTCCCTAGGGGTATACTATTAAGAATGAGAAGAAAGACATTTAAATTGATATGAAATTCTTACAGGTCAGTTCCAAAAAAGAAAAAAATCAAATAACAAATTAAAGTTAGAAAATTTAGAAACAAATGATGGCAAAGAAGCATTACAAGCTGATTTTTATTTAAAAAATCAGCAAGAACCCATGAAGGGATAGTGCATATTTATTCAAACAGAAGTAACTAGAAATGAGAAACTGGCAATAGCAAATGTTAACAGCCATATAAAGTAACTTTACTTCTCAGGCTTTGGTGGTAGGAATTTGAGATGACATGGCCACTTTGGAAAACAGATTATATTTTTCTTGTCACGTGAGCCAATTTTACTCCCAGAGACCTGGAGAATCCACCCTCAGCCTTGCAGCTGTTGATCAGCCTGCCATCTGAGGATCATAAGAGAGGTTTTCATCTCAGGCTAAGGTCCATGGACCAAAGTCTTAGAAACAGTCAACTCAGGGGCCCAGAAACGCTCCCACCAACTGTGGATCCATGGACTTAACAGCAGCCACATGACCTGTATCCACCTCAATGCACTAGAAGCCTAGAGGAAATTCCTCCAGCCCAGGGGTCTAACAGTAGGGATGTGAACTGCTACAAGCAGTTTTTCAAGACTCAAAAGAGTCTTTGCTTAGTGCTCCAGCCAATGCCTAGGTACCAACACGTGCCAACCTGGTAAAGAAGAATCAGGGACACTTGACACCAACAAGAGATATGAATAGCACTCCAGAACTAAGCCCTAAGAGGTGGAAATCTACATATTGCTTAAGCAATAACTTGAAATGATCATATTAAAGAAGCTTAATGAGATACAGCAGTATACAAAGAGCCAACCACAAGAAACAGGAAAGAAATTCATGAGCAAAACTTAACATTTAATAAAGGAAAAGAAGACACAAAGGGAGCCAAAATAGTAATTGAGAAATTTAAGCATACCATCACAGAGTGAAAAAAATTTCAATAGATAGTGTAAACAATATACTTGATCATGCTGAAGTATTAATAAGCAAATTCAAAGGTAGGTCATTTGTAATCATCACGGTCGAAAATAAAAAGATTAAATGACAAAGAAATTATAAGGAACCTATAGAACACGATCAAATCCAAAATATGAGTCATGGGAGTCCCAGAAGAGGAAAGAGAGAAAGAGGTAGAAAGTTTATTGAAGGAAATCCTGGCTGGAATTACATTAAGTCCTGAGATGCTCAAAGGAATGCAAGAAAGACAATCTAAAGAGAAATACTCTATGACACATAATAGGCAAACTGTCAAAAGTCAAAGACAAAATGAGTGGCTTTTTTTTTCTTTTGTTCTGTGTTAGAAAATTAGGTTGAATGCAGGGTCCTACGTGCTAGGCAAGGATCCAGCAGTGAGATCAACCCTAGACATCGATAGAGAAGCTTCAAAGTAGCAAGAGACGAGATTGTACACATACAAGTAACAAACAAGAAGGCTATTCATGGAATTAGTAACACAAATCATGTATAACAAAAAGTGGGTGATGCATTCAAAATTCTGTAGGGGAAAATATTAAAAGAGAATTCTATACCCAGCAAAGCTTCTTTTCAGAATCCGGGTAGAGAGAACAGCACTTTGAGGTCAACAAAAGTTTAAGAGTAGAATATTTAACTAACAATGTATAAAAGACATAGTGTAAAACCTCAAATCATACAACCTTTCTAAGAAAATATAGAGGAGTTGATTGACATTGGTCTCATTAATGATTTCTGGAATATTATACCAAAAATCTTGGGCTAAAGAAATAAAATTAAGTAAATAGGGCTGTATCAATCAAAAAGCTCTGGACAGCAGATGAAATAATAAAATGAGAAAGATAACTTATAGCCTGAATAAATATTTGCAAGTCACATATCTGATTATATGATAGGAGTTAAGCCTTTTTTTTATTAATTTTTATCTAACCACTTATTTACGTTTTTTTGATACAGGCTTTCTCTGTATAGCTCATGCTGTTCTGGAACTCACTCTGTAGGCCAGGCAGGCCTCAAACTCAGATATCCTCCTGTCTCTGCCTTCTGAGTGTTGGGATTAAAGGCCTACGCACCATTGCCTGGTGCTAAACCCTTAAATTTTAATTAAGAAGTTCTTGAAATTCAACGGCAAGAAAGAAAAAACTAACTGAAAATAGGTTCAAGACTTTCTCGTTTTTTTCAAAAGAAGATTTTAGAAAATAGCCAACAGATATATAAAAATGGTTTATACTAGACTCATCATTGTGAAAATGTGTTTTAAAGTCAGTTTGAAATACTATGTCACTCTTGGAATAGTGATGAACAAAAAGACAAGAGTAATAAATGCTAGCAAGCATGTAGAGAAAGGGAAACACGTATACACTGTTGATGAGTTGTGAATTTGTGCAGTAGTCACATGGATGTTACACAGGGTCATAGGTCATCATGACAGGGAAGCCAAGGCTATAGGCAGTTGGAGCAGCTGGTTACGTCAGGTTACATCACACCCACAATCAGGAGACGGCGGCTGAATGCTGCAGCTGCTTAGCTGGCTCTCTCTGTTTTATACAGTCCAGCATCCCCAGCCCAGGGAATGGTCCTTCTCACAGTTAAAATGAGTATTCCCATATCAATTGACATAATCAACCTGAATCCCCACAGGCATGCCCCTAGGCCCATCTCCCAGGTGAGTCTAAATTCTGTTAAGTTGACAATTAACACTAGCAGTCACAATAATCAAATTCATAATGCTTTCATATTCTCATGGTGATGTGCAAATCACTTACATTGAATGAAGAAGTTAGAAGATGAAGATTAAAAATAACCACAGATACAGTATACAGAAATTGTTACATAACAGAAAAATATGGAAAGTGTGACTTTGATAACATAAAATATGTGTGAGAGAGGTAAAAGAGTACAGATTTTCATGTACTTAGAATATAATTAATCTAAAATGAACATTATAACTCTAAGGTGTTTCATGCAAACCCCAAAGTAACCACAAAGAAAATCATCTCTAGTTGGTGTACAAAAGTTGATGAGACATGAATCAAAGTGGATCACCGCAAAAATTTAACAAGCCACAGAAGAAGACAGTAAGATGGAAATACAAACATAAAGAAACCACAGAACAGCCAGTAAACAATTAAGATATGTTAGCTGTAACCATTATCTGTTGAGAACGGCTTTAACTGTACTAGGTGGCATTCCTTGGTTAAAGACTGGGCGCTGACTGGAGTTTTGCTGGTTTTGTTTTTTTAAACTGTCTTTTCATTTTTATTGTTGTGCTTATGCGCAGGCGCTTGCACATGCAGGTGTGTGTGTGTGTGTGTGTGTGTGTGTGTGAGAGAGAGAGAGAGAGAGAGACAGAGAGAGAGAGAGACAGAGAGACAGAGAGTGTATGAGTTTATGTCTATTGCCACATGTACATGAAAATGCCAGAAGAGGATACCTGATTCCCTGAATCTGGAGTTACAGCAGGTTATGGGCCACCTACCGTGGCTCTGGGAACTAAATCTCAGGTCTTCTGGTAAAGCAGCCAGTACTCTTAACTGCTGTAGCTTCTGCATATTTTAAAAGCCCAAGAATGCACTATTTACAAGCTCTCACTTTAGTCAGGAGAACATATGGACAAATGCCAGGCAGTGGTGGTGCACACCTTTAATCCCAGCACTCGGGAGGCAGAGACAGGAGGATCTCTGTGAGTTCGAGGCCAACCTGGTCTACAGAGCTAGTTCCAGGACAGGCTCCAAAGCCACAGAGAAAGCCTGTCTCGAAGAACACACAGACAAAAAGGAGGGATAGAAAGAGATATTCCAAAGAAATACCTAGAAAACATTTATGTCTCCTTTGTAAGAAATACCCATTTACAATTTTTACCATTTTCAGTCAAACCATTGTTCTCTTGATGACTGCGTCAGACCAAAGAGACTTCCAGTCACAATATGTCATAATAGACAGAGAAGATGATAAAAGTGTCAATTTGTCGTGAAGATGATTGCTTCAATGTATGCATGTAAGCAATGGTGGAGCTGTAAATAGAGAAATTCTAGTAGCACTGAAGAAAGAAATAGCAGGACAGCAGTAGTGAAGGACTTCAGAGAATGTATAGGTCATCCAGACAGGAAGTCAATAAGGGGATCAAACCATGAACGAAATGGACCAGAGAGACATACGCAGAACATTGCACCAACAGCTGCAGTATATGCATCCTTTGCATAAACACACAGAACATTCTCCAGGATGGAGCACATGTTGAGATACTAAATCTTACTGAAGTCAAGAAAGCTACCATCATTTCAAATACTGTTTTTCTGATCACGGTGGCATACAAGTAGAAATCAATAGTAGGAAGAATTCTAAAAATTTCACAGATATATGAGAACTAAACACACTAGTGAAAAACCAGTGGACCAAAGAGGAAATCAAGGAGAAGGGATAGACGTTATTTAGCTAATGAATGAAAGGCCCTTCTGGCCACTCACTACTTTTTAAAGCTAATTTTAAAATGTAATCAACAAAGAAAGAGCTAGAACACAGGTATCCTGCTGGGGGTGTGGCAGTGCATTGTGATACCAATATCTCTTACATTCTGAAAGTCTGGAACTTTGGCTGGCCAGAGTTAACAATACACCTTGAGGTCTCTTAAAACTTAAGTTGCCGTTCTACTGTGTATTAGACCTATTTGTTTAACTACTTTTAGAAATTAATTGGCTTGAATTTTCCATGTAATCAACTTGTACAACCTAAACTAATACATAGCTGTAATCTTAAGTTATATATTCTTCTATGCTCCTGACCCAGAAAAGCATGTGTATCATTTTCTGAAGGCAGAAATACAGAGGCTGAATGGAATATTTTAAATATTTTAAAATGAATATCCACCATAAACACTGAACACAGAAAATTGATATTGGCTGATAAAAATTAGTTGCAGTATTGTTTGTGGTCTGGGTCAGTCAGGAGCCAATGACTTAATCCCTTGCAAAATGCTTTTAAAGAAATCTGTTAAGCATCCCATTCCTTCCCCCACGTGATGCTTTCTGTGCTGTTCAAAAGAGACAGAGCGGACCCTTTGTTAGGAGGACAGAAGACACAGGGAGCATGAAGTAAAGATTTCTAATCTGGGCTCACTCTTGGTTACATGACACTAAGGAGAAGTACTTTTATTTCTGTCTGTCATGTGACACTGATGAATTTTTGGTAACTCAGAGTTAATCACTAATACATTTAATCCATGTATGCATGGACAATACTTCCTCCAGAAGACGTGGGTTATTAAGGAAAATCTCAGTGATAGACATGGGATACCTCTCTGAGTTGAGAAGACACTGTTGCTGTAGACACAATATACTTGGGTTGCAGGACATAGAGAAATCAAGCTGGCACTGACCTGAAAACTTCTCTGATGGCTTGCTTTCATCATGATGGAAGCTACCATGAGGCCCACCCAGGGAGAAAAGTCTTCTATAGTTTTACTCAGTGGTGAGCCCTAGATGCAACAATGTCAACCTGCCATGAGAGATATACTCCTTGGTGCAATCGGAGCATGGACATTATAGGGTAATTATCACTTTCCGATTGAACCTGAGGCACACTATACATGAATGAATTCCTGTGTGGTACTGTAAACTTGACTTCAGAGAATGTAGTCCCTAGGAGGGAACTATTACCGTTGTTTCATCTAATGGGCACTCTGCCATTTAAATGTGTGTTACTACCCATAGATCAGTGCCTCTCTCAATACTGGCCAGAGACGCTTCTTTCAGACATGGAGAGTAGTTAATTCAGAGACATTCATTAACACAAATGATCAAAGTGCTGAGAAGTGTGACGGCCGAGTGTTCAGCCCTAAATGGGACATCTGTACCAATCTTACCAAGGCTCAAAGAACATCATGGAAGAGAGGGTGGAAAGAATGTAAGTGCCAGAGGATGGGGAGGATTTCCATGAAGTGCTCTCTTCTGGACAAGCCATGCCATTTATTGTCTCATGTAGTTATGGTTACCCACACACAGTCTGCATAAAATCAAGCCAGCATGATCAATCAATGCTTCAGTAGGCAGCACTAATAGCTTAATGTTTTTTTTTATTAAAAAAAGACAGAACATGAAGGTGAGAGAAAGATATGCTTTGCAGTGTTAGAAAGGGCGTGGACGGAGAATTCAGGGAAGACAGAATCAAGATGCATTGTAATGCATGTATGAAATTATCAAAGAATCAATATAAACATAAAGCAAAGAAAAAGGAAGAGAACAAAGGAGAAAATACATGTATAGCAAGACAAGAGAAAATGGAAACACAACACACCAAAAGCATATGGGATCCAACAAAAGCTATGGCGAGGAGAAAGTTTATAAAGGTGACTGCTTGGTTTGAGGAAAACAATAGATTTCAAGTAAATAATCTAAGTCCACACTGAAGAAAAAAAATAAAAACAAATTAAGCCTAAAGTTAGAAATAGAGCCTAGAAACGCAATAGAAGAGTCAATAAAACCGAGATAGTGATCGAAAAGATATATTTGCCAGAGCTTTGCCCAGAATATCCAGGAGGGTGAGAGATGGTTATGGGAGTTGAGATATTACAAGTGATAGCATGTCAGTACGAATGGTTGTAAGAGGTGGCTGTGCAGGGTTCTTCAGGAGCACATTAAGTAACCCAGAAGTGACTAAGTGCCTCGCCCCGATCTAGAGTGAATAGTGAAGAAACACGAATCCAAAATAAACAAATAATGAGACTGAATCTGTAATCAAAGTCTTCCCAACAGAGAATAGCCTAGGACCGCTGGCCTCATGGGTAAACTCTAACAAGCAGTGAAAGAAGAATAATTAATGCCAAGACTTTCAAACTATTCTCCAAAAAGGGAAGAAAATGAGGCATTATTTATAAAATGAGGCACCATTTTATAAAGTCAGAATTATTTTCTTCCCACAGTTGCATACTAAAAGAAAAAATAGTAAGCTACTATCCTAAATGAACATAAATGGAAAACTTTCAACCAAAATACTAACAGACTGAATTTGCCACAATATTAAAAACAAAACATGTATCATGCTCAAATGGGATGTATCCCTGGATACAAGAATAGCTTGACATATGCAAATTCATAAATGTGACAGCACATGATCATCTCTGCAGATGCACGAAATCATTTGACAAATTCAACATCATTTCATAGCAAGAACTCTCAAAAAATCAGCTTGAGAAATAACGATCATCAGTGTAATGAAGACTATCACATATAACAAGCATATAGCTTGCCTACACTCAATAACAAAAAACTTAAAGCATTTTCATCTAAGATGGGGAACAAAAGTGCCACTCTTAAAACTTGTATCCAAAATAGTGCCTGTTTACTGAGCTCTGCAGCGTTTGGTGCTTGGCAAGTGTGTGACTACTGCCTTGCACCAGCTGTGCCTGCCTTTGTTTGTGCGTTAATCAGAGTAAAGTGATTCTGTTCAAATAATAATACCTTTTGGATATTCTAACCACAACAATTAGATTTTTTTTTTTTAAAGCAATAAAATCTGAGACCGCTTCTTTCTTCTACATGAAGCAAGGGTCTGGAATTCCGATTTGGATTGCATCGAATCTGTGGACTGACTTTGGTAGGCTGGCTGCCTTCAGAAAATGAGCACGGGAGGTCTGTCCATCTTCTACTCTCGCCCTCACTTATTTTCTTTAGTGTCTTAAAGTTCTCATTATAAAGATCTTTTGGTTCTCTGGTTAGGTTCATTCCTATGGGGTGCGTGTGTGTGTGTGTGTGTGTGCCATGGATGGGATTGCTGCCCTGCCCTGTGTTTTCTAAATCTTCCCCCAGCATTGAAGATGAGGCATTGTAGAACTCATTTTAGTAAGCCAGCGTTATCTCACCCCAAAGCCACAGTTTACTACATTTTGCAGAAAGTGCATATCAGTTCTAAAAGATTTTTCTTTTGGTGGAGTCTATGGGGTCTTTTATGTACAAAACAAATCATCATCAAATAGGGGGACTTTGACTTCTTTTCTTTTTTATATCACTTTTATTTCTTTTGACTTGCTACTCTAAGACTACAATCACTGTGCTGAATAGAAGTGAGCAGAGTGCCCCCTGCCTTGTTCTTAATCTTAGTGAAATGCTTTAGGTTTTGCTCCATTTGGCATGATGTTGACTATAGGATTATATATACAACCTTTATTATGTTGAAGTGAGCTCTCTATCCCTAGGCTTGCTATGACTTTTATCAGGAAGGAGTGTTGAATTTTGTCTACAGTCTTTTATGTATCTATTGAAAGGATCATGTGATTTTTGTCTTATATAATGAATGGCGTTCTTTAGTTTACATAGAGTTGACCATGTTTGTATCTCTCCAAAGGAAGTCAACTTGGTTCAATGAATAATATTTTTATATGAACTTGAATTTTATTTGGCAGTATTTTAATCAATAATTTTGCATCTATGTTCATTATGGAGGTCAGCTATGTTTTCTTCTCATTGCTGTGATTATCTGGTTTTGGTGTTAGCAGTGTTGGCTTCATAAAAAGTTTAGATGCCTTCCTTTTTTTCTATTTTATGGAATAATTTGAGGAGAATTGTAGTTCTTTTGCAAGTTCTTATAAAATTCTGCAGTGACTCCACCTGGTCCTGGGCTTTTATTCCTCAGTGGACTTGTTATTATGGTTTCAATTGCATGGATAGCTATGGATCTGTTTAAATCACCTCTTTCTTCTTTGTTTAATTTTTGTATGCTTGATGTATCTAGAAATACATCTATTGCTTTCAGATTTTCCAATTTTCCTTGCTATTGATTTCTAGTTTTATTTCACATTGATCTGATAAGATGCATGGAATTCTTTTTATTCTCTTGTGTTTGTTAAGGCTTGTTTTGTGGCCTATGATGTCATCAATCTGAGAGAACATTATGTAGACTCCAGAGAAGAACGTGTATTACATATCTGTTGGATGTAATATCTCAAAGATATCTACTAAATCCAATTTAGCTCTGAAATGCTCTGAAATGCTTTCGTTCGTTTTTTTTTTCTATTTTAGAAGATTTTGTACTTTGTATATGAACTGCCCTCATAGGCTCACATGTTTGAACATTTAGTACCTAGCTGGTCATGTTGTTCAGAAAGTTTGCAGAAATTTTAGGAGGTAGAGCCTTCTTGGAGGAAGTGGGCCACTGATAGGGGCAGATCTTGAGGTTTTGAAGCCCACTCTATTCCTGTTTGATCTTTGCTTCCTTGTATGGGTGTTGTATGACCAGCCAACTTCCTGCCCCTGCTGGAATGCCTTCCCTACTGCCATAGTGTCTTCCCCACCATGATAGACTGCATCCCTCTGGAACTGTAAGCCAAAATCAATACTCCTTTAAGTTGCTTCTGTCAGGGTATTTGATCAGAGAAATAACAACCTGAAACACAGACCTACCTAAATAAAAAATGGGATATTAAAATTTCCCATTATTGTTTTATCTGTACCTATCCGAACTTTTGTACCTTTTACTGCTTGCTGTGTGAAATTCAGAGCCCTCACATTCAGCACATAGATGCTTACAACTGTGATATCTTCTTGATGAATTTTTTCCTTTATTAATATAGCAGCTTTCTTTTTAAATTTTGTTTTTAAATAAAAGAGTTATATTACTTCCTCCTCTCTTTTTCTCTTCCTTCTAACCCCCTCCTAAATCCTCCCACTCCCTCTCAAATCCATGGCCTCTTATTCTTTAATTATCTCTCTCTCTCTCTCTCTCTCTCTCTCTCTCTCTCTCTCTCTCTCTCTCTCTCTCTCTCTCTCTCTCTCACACACACACACACACACACACAGACACACACACAGTGATATTTTATTTATGTTTAATAAATAAAGCTTGCTTGAAGACCAGAAGGTAAAACTAAGTTACTAGAGGTCAGGCAATGGTTTCACACACACCTTTAATCCTAGGATTTGGAAGACAGAGGCAGATGGATCTCTATGAGTTCAAGGCCACCCTGGACTACACAGATCAATGCAGAAACAGATACAGGTGGTGGTAGCTCATACCTTTAATCCCAGTACTAGGGAGTCACACACCTTTAATCCCAGACCTAAAGGGAAATATAAAATGGGAGGAAACAGAGGCTCAGAGCTCAGTTTGCTGTCACCCAGCCTTGGTAGAGGTAAGACTTTTCTAGTGGCTTGGCTGTTTTGCTTTTTTGATATTCAGCTTGAATCCCAATATCTTTCTCTGGGCTTTTATTATTCATGCTGTATTTGGTGCCCATTGTTTGGGGTAAGAATTCACAAAAAAGCCACTGGCAGAGGCAAGAGCTGCACACAGGGCTCCTGCCAGAGCTACCTATGGAGATCAAACCCCACCTGGCTAGGCTTTCTTTTTTCCCCAAGCCTTTGTGCGAGTTTGGGGTTTTTCTGTTTTAGCCTTCAGGCAGCCTGCTAACACATGTGCTTTTTCTAAACAATCCCCTGAGCATTTTTCAGACAGCACCCCCCCAACATGGGTTGTGGGCTCTCCCTGAATCCCCTTCTCAGGCTGCTGCCAAATGAGGTAACTCTTGAAATCCAGTCAGGCTTTTACTGTTCTATTCAGCAGCAATAAGCTTCACATCTTCATCAATATCATTGGTAGATTTGGTAAGACAATTGGGAATTCTTAGAGAGCAATTAGTTAAAAGACAGAAACTTTTCCCACATTAAAAGTGGGAAAACCATTATAATGAAGGGATTTGGGCCTCTGTATGGTAATATGCTAGACAGTTTGAAAATGGAACAAATAAATGAGAGGATATCTAACTTAGATGGGATTTATGTGATGCCAATTGTAAATATTATCAGCTTTATCATTTTTGTCTTATCACTAAAAATGTTGGTTAATCTGAGTGCTAAGATAGAGGCCTTAGAAAAACATAATAAAACAATCACAGAGATATTCAAATCCAGATGGAAGAATTTAATGTAATTTCATCGTTGCATTTTAAGAATAGAGAGGAACAGACTGAGGTTTTCAAACAACCAAACTTATCCAGTGACCTTATATGAATTGCCCAATGGCAGAGGCTCCATTACAGCTAACTGGACTCCTGTGCCAATGTCATATTTAAGGAGATTCAAGGAAGCAATAATCTCATATGGCATGCATTCATCTTTCTTGAAGCAAATGTTAAACTCGAGGTCATTTTGCAATAGAATTATTCCTAATGGTTAAATGTGTTTTAGAGGTTGGTCCACAATTACAATGAAGTACCTGGTTCAGAGAAGAGGCTAAGATTATTGAACAATGGAGTAAAGCTAGAGATAGGGAAATCTTCCAAGATCAAATTCTTGGAGAAGGAGACTATGCTACTATTGAAAGGCAAGCTATATATAATACTACATCCTGGATTTATTCAGCAGAGCAGCTTTGAATGTCTGGGACAGAATTGGAGAAAGAGAAAAGAAAATTGAGTAATTTACTAAAGTTATACAGGGCTAAAAGGAAGCCTGTATAGATTTCTTATGAAGATTTACTTCAGCAATAAATAGAATGATACCAAATTCAGAAGCTAGACAAATAGTAATTGAATCTCTGACTTTTGAAAATGCCAGATCTCTAAGCAAAAAGATAATTAGTCCATTAAAAAGGCAAGGTCAGCGCCTCTGGAGGAATGGATCTGAGATACAATTAATATTGAATCTCATGAACATGATGATGCATGGATAAGACAGGTGATTTCCAGAGGGTTGAGGAAAAAGCAAAATGTCAAATGCTATAATTGTGGCAAAGAAGATCACCTTAAAAGGGACTGTAGACAGGGTGCCCCTAGAAACAATGTTTTTTTTCTAAGAATAATCCATTCAGAATGCCCCTCCCTTCTGTATTATACAGAATGTGTGGCAAAGGCAAGTACTGTAATAATGAATGTAGGTCAACGAGAAATATTCTTGGTAATCCTTTGCCATCAGGAAACTCAATGAGGGGGCCTCTTGCAGGCCCCTATGCCAAATCCAATTCACTCATTTCCTGCCATCATAGAGGAAACTCCTTCCCAGAACAATTAAAGAACCTAATGCCCATTATAAGAAACCATACAGCTCTGGATAACAGAACAACTATAGAACAGAGAACAAAACTTTCAGGAGAAACCATAAAATGAGTATTTTGGTGAGCTTCTGTAAATAATCAAAAACAAAAATTAAAAATACCAACAAGTGACATTGTCATTGAAGGTCTAGTAGATATAGGTGCAGATGTAACAATAATTTCATCAGAATCTTGGCATCCAAATCAGCCTCTTCAGGTTGTAAATGTTCAGTTTTTAAGGATCAGAACTTTATCTCAGGTAAAGCAGAGTGTGAGATGGGTTGAATATATAGGACCAGTAGGGCAGAGATGAATAATAAAACGTATGTGGCTAATATGGCAATAGATTTGTGGGAATGTGATTTGTTACAGCAATGGGATACTCAAATTTACATTCCCTCAATCTTAGAAACAAACCATAAATTAATGTATGTATTTGGGGAACATATTAGAAGGTTGTATAAAGAACAGTCACTGACAAAAAGTGGTACAAAGAGCAGAGCACAGCAGCTGCTGATATTTCAAAGATGCTAAGAGCCCTACCTTTAAAATTGTTAAAAGATAAACCTGTAGGGGTTAAGCAATGACCTTTAATAAAAGAGAAACTGCAGGCTTTAGAACAATAGGTACAGGAGCAACTAAATGTTCAGCATATTGAAGAATTAACCAGTCCTGGGAAATCTCCTGTATTCATTTTTAAAAAGAAGTCTGGAAAATGGAGAATGGTAAGAGATATAAGAACTGTTAATAAGGTGATTTAGATAATGGGCCCTCTACAGTTTTGCAATCCTTTCCCTTCTCTATGGCCTAAAGGATGGCCTCTGAGAGTTACTGATTTAAAAGTCTGTTTCTTTACTAAACCTTTACAAGAAAATGATAGAGAAAAATTTGCCTTCACAATACCTACTTATAATAATTCTCAACTTGCTAAAAGTTATCATTGGAAGATTCTGCTACAGGGAATGTTAAACATCCTCACTCTGTGCTAATATATTGTAAGTCAGACTATAGAAATGATGCAGAAGAAATTTCCCAAATCTATAGTTTACCATTACATGGACAACATTTTGCTATTTGATTCAAATGTAGATACTGCAGAAAGAATGTTTAAAGAAGTAAAAAAATTGCATTGTTGGGCATTATAAATTGCTCCTGAAAGAATACAGAGGAGATTCTATTAATGATTTAAATTATAAAATAGGTTTATAAAAAATTAGACTCTAAAATGTACAAATTTGGAAAGATTGATTGCAGACTCTTAATGACTTCCAAAGATTGCTAGAAGATATTTCCATCTATGGCACACTAATGGTATAGGTCCTGATGACCTCATTAATTTTAACAAAACCTTAGATGGTGACAAGGACTTAAACAGTTCCAGGCAACTACCAACTGAGGCTGAGAGAGAATTGACTTTGATTGAAGAGAAATTATAGAAGACACGTGTTGATAGTATAGATCTCAATCTTAACTGCATTCTGGTCATATTACCCTCCAAAGATTCCCCTACAGAAATTTTAATGCAGAAGTAAGACATTATCTTATAATGGATCCTTTTACCATATAAACTAAGTAAAAAATTTAAAAGTTATGTGGAAAAGGTCTCTGAGTTAATTCTAAAAGGAAAATTGAAACTTTGTCAATTAGCAGGAATAGATCCAGCAGAAATTATAGTACCTTTTAATAATAATGAAATTGACAAATTAAAGGAAGAAAGTGAACCCTGGCAAAGAGTTTGTAGCAATTTTTGGGATATACTAACAACTATCTCAAAAGTAAGAGAAATCAACTTATAAAGAGAACTAACTGGATTCTTCCTTGCATTGAATTGACACAACAATAACTGGAACCCTTACATACTATACTGATGCAAATAAATCAGAAAGGCAGGTTACAAATCAGAAAATTTAAATAAAATAGATCTAAGCCCTTATGATTCTGTTCAAAAGTCATAATTATATGCTATTTTCATGGTACTAAAAGCTTTTAAAGAACCTTTCAACATAGTTACCAGATCACAATATGTAGAAAGAGTTGTTTTGCATAGCAAAACCACTGAATTTATACCAAATGATACAGAATTGACTTCATTATTTATTAAGTTACAAGATATAATCAAAAATAGGCATCATCCCTTATACATAACACACATCTGATCCCATATGGATCTGCCAGGTCCTCTAGCAAAAGGTAATGCAGAAATCAATCAATTATTGATTAAAAATGCACTGAAGGCCTCATGAAATGTTTTTTTCCATAAAAAACATCTTGTCAATAGCAGAGGTTTAAAAAAAGATTTTTCTATTACATGTCAACAAGTCAAGGAAATTATAAGGAAATGGCCTATTTGCTTTTTATACAATTAAACACCACTACCTGCAGGAAGTAATCAAAAGGGTACTCAAAGGAATGAAATCTGGCCAATGGATGTGTCCCATTTTGTAGAATTTGAAAAACTAAAATATGTACGCCGCACCATTGGTACCTATTCAGGTTTTCAATGGGCAACTTCTTTGAGTTTGGAAAAGGCTAATTTGGTAATCACACATTTGCTAGAAGTTATGGCCATCATGGGTATACCTGTACAAATAAAGACAGACAATGCTCCAGCATGTCTCTAAAAAAAAAAAAAAAAAAAGTTTTTGCTTATTGTAAAATAAAGCACATTACAGGTATTCTATACAATCCTACAGGTCAGGCAGTTATGGAAAGATCAAATCAATTGCTAAAGGATATGTTAAATAAACAGAAAGGGATGATAAATGCCCCTAGAAATAGATTTCATGTTTTATTAACTTTGAATTTTCTAAATGCTAATGATAAAGGAACAATAACTATGGAGAGACATTGGATAGTAGAGCAAACTATGGAATTTTATCAGCTGATATACTTTAAAGATGTATTGACCTCAAAAAGGAAACCAGGACATGTGTTACATTGGGGAAGGGGCTTTGCTTTTGTTTCCACAGAAGAAGAAAAGCTATCGGTACCATCAAAATTGATAAACATTTGATTTGAACAACAAACACCTCTTAATTAGAAGAGATGATAGCTCATCAAACAACATGGCTGTATAATCTAACCTATAAATCTAACAGCTGTTTTTCATTTTATCACATATAACTTGCCAAAAGAGAATCTTCCCCAAATTAGGATTGGGGAAGGGATTTGTTTCTGTTTTTTCAGGAGAATAAAGGTATCCAGCTAAAGAATCTGAAGACTACTGGACAAATGAGACATCTGAAAAAAAGAGACAAATCATCCAGAAAAAAAAGTCTCAAGAAAAAGAGCAAATTGGCCTATTGTTATATCACATTTCCATCAGGATAAAATTTCATAACTCTTCACAAATGTTTGTTTCTTTTATTTTCTACAGACATACAATCAAATGGTCTTTTTCTAGTCCCAATTCAATTAAAGATTAAATCTGGCTTTGGCATTGGAGTGTGGCTCTCTCCTTCTTTAAACCCAAGCATGCTTATCAAAGTGAAATTCAAAGTCTTTATCTTATGTTAGAAGAGCCACCTAATATGGGACAGAAGATAAACAAATGTTTAAAGACTGTTTTATTGCTACTAATCTTATAATTCTTTGGTTTTATATGGACTCTTTAACAGCTTTTCTTAAGGTATAATATTTATAAGATGCATCTATCTAATATCTATATCTATCTACATCTATATATCTATATATATATCAAACTTTTTGTCATGATATTAATGGTCATATAAAGTACTAAAAATTCCTAGAATCTTCTAATTCATGAAACAATCCCACACCAGTTTGGAATTATTATTGATAAAAGGGTTATTTATTTGAGGGGTAAACACTTACAGAACATCGTCCTAGGCAACAACCTTCTACACGACCAGGAAAGGAGTCTAGTCGCTGGAACCGGAGTCTGAAGCAAGCAAGCGAGAGGAGGGCTGCCACTGCTTTTTAAAGCAAAAGACACAATTCTCCAGTGGGCTTGTATCTCAAAGGCTATTGGCTGAAGGAGCTCCCACAGCACCTCCCCCTTTTGTTTAAGTAAGAGAGTTCTAAACCTACTACAAAATTATATATAATAAGAACAAATATCCTATTCTAACTAGCTTAAGTATTGTATAATAAATAACTTGGCCAAGTCATGAGAGAAAAGTAACTACCTTTATCCAGTCTTCAACCCCATCAAAGATCTGAGAAGGGAAATAAGGTTACCTGAATAATTAGGAAGTGCAATCAAACAACTTCCAAAACATTCAACAAATCACAGAGACAACTGGCAACCTGAGCAATCACCCAAAGTTACATTTGCAATGTTGAAGCAACCAACTTTGGCTAAGGCCTAGAATAATTGACAGATTATTTTAAAGGCAAAAAATTTTTCAAAACTGTCTTACCCTGTCTTGGCATGATTTGCCAGTTCTGCTTATCCATTTCCAGATACTTTATATTTTGTAGTTGAGGTATGGGCAGTTCCTTGCCCAGAGGCTGGTTTTGCCAAGAAGAAGACAAGCTCCAAGTGGAGTGTCTTTGGTGCTCAACAATCTCTCAGGAATAGATCAGTGTTGCCAGGAGTGATTGTGTCTCGCTACTACAGAACTCTAAGTTAGGTCAAATGCCATTTCCTACAGCTCTTTGAAGAGGTTGAAGATTATCTATTTATACAGAATATAATCTCTATGTATCTAAAAAACCCAATTAGTCTAACTATAAATATGACAAACAGATGACTATTACTCGATAATTCTTAATACCTATCTAACTTAAAGACTAAGACAATAAACAACTGTGCAATAAATGAAGACAATGACCTCCAAATGTAAACAATGTATAAGTATACACTGCAATATGGTAAATATATATATCAATACATAAACAATATATAAGTATCTTAATCAGAGGTAGAAATGTACACTGCAATATGGCAAATATTTATCAATACATAAAAATGTTTTAAACAGAGGTAGAAGCATGCATGCAAATAATATTCAAAATAATTTAACTTTGTATCCAATGTAATTATCTATAAGCAATAACTCACAAATACCAATCTATTATCTCATCATCCAATTTTCCCTTTTTTTTCCCAAAAAAGATCCCTGAGCTTATAAAATTTCTCCCCAACCCTCAACCATATACCAACTGTAACCAACCTCTAAATGATGTCCCTAAATCTGAGGACAAACTGTGCTGGGAGAGGGGACGTCATCCTCTAGAATTACTTCCAGCTGTCATGGGGGTGATGTTCTTTCTAGGGGATCCTGTGAAAGTAAAATGATGGTTAAATTTCAAGATCAATGTCTGGTAAAATTGCAAATAGTCTCTGAATATTTTGTGGAGATCTGACCAGAATGTTGTAAAAGATGTGCACCATTTCAGCTAACCAAGTTGGAACCATCTTATGCAGCTGGTACCCGAAACAGGTCTTGTAGTAGCACTATCAGTATCATGACATCATATCAACCAGGTGGAGTTGTTCTTATGGGGCCCCATCTTCTTCCTGGAAACGTCAAATATCACTGCAGGAAAAACTCGTTGTTCATTGTGGAAAACTTAAGCATTATTTATATAGACATATACAGATATATATATATTCAATGAAAGGCATGATAAAGACAAAAATAGATATGAAGAAAAGCAAAGATGTTTTCTAAATTCATTTTTCTTTCTGTCCCATATCATGGCTCTTGACATGAGACAGAAACCACAGAAACTCTGGGTTTTTCTCCTAACAACATGCTTGGAATTAGAGGGACTGAGCCAGAGTCCAACTCCAAAACCCAGCTCTATAAATTTAGAAATAAAACATATATCTTAGATTTTTATACTTCCAGAACCTATTTGGTTTTCTTGATAGTCCCTATTGGGTAGTAATTTTTCCAACTGTCAGTATTCACATCCAGGGTTCCTTGAATTTTTCAAAGACGAGTGTTTTCCTGCGGGGATAAGAACAGAGCCCTGCCCCCATCCTATATGTTTTTCTTACCACATGTATGATTATCATCATTGTGGATGAGCTATCATTTCTCCTTTCCAAGTGGTGTCTCCTTCAAATCAAACCTTTATTAATTTTGATGGTATCCACAATTTTTCTTCTCCTGTGGAAACAAGAGCAAAACCCCTTCCCCAATGCAGCACATCTCCTGGCTTCCAGCACATCCTTGATATAAACCAGTTGATTTAATTCAGCAGATTTTTCCATTATCCAATGTCTTTCTGCTGCTGTTGTCCCTTTCTCATTGACGTTAAGAAAATTCAATGTTAATAGGCATTATGTAATCTATTTCTGAGGGCATTTTCCACCCCTTTCTGTTTATTTAACATATCATTTATAGTTCGATTTGATCTTTCTATGACTGTTTGACCTGTAGGATTGTGTGGTATACCTGTAACATGCAAATATTATAATAAGCAAAAACTGTTTCATTTTCATAGAGACATAAGCTGGACCATTATCTGTTTTTATTTGTTCAGGTATACCCATGATGGCCATAACTTCTAATAAATGTGTGATTACTGAATCAGCTTTTTCTGAGCTTAAAGCAGTGCCCATTGAAAGCCTGAATAAGTGTCAATGGTGTGATGTACATACTTTAATTTTCCAAATTCTGTAAAGTGGAACACATCCATCTGCCAGATTTCATTCCTTTGAGTACCCTTCAGGTTGGTCCCTGCAGGTAGTGGTGTTTGGTTATAAAAAGAGCAAGTAGGGCATTTCTTTAAACCTTTCTTTAAACCTTTGCTATTGACGTGATGTTTTTTATGAAATTCTGAGGCCTGTAACATGCTTCCAATCAATAATTGATCAATTTCTGCATTCCCTTGTGCTAGAGGACCTGGCAGACCCATATGGGATCAGATGTGTGTTTTGTACATAGGACAAAGCCTACTCCTGATCATGTCTTGTACCTGGATAAACAATGATGTCAATTCTGTATCATCTGGTATAAATTCAGCAGTTTCAATATGCAAGATAACTCTTTGTGCATATTCTGAATCAGTAACTATATTAAGAGGTTCTTTAAAATCCCTTAGCACCATAAGAATGGCATATAATTCTGCCTTCTGGACAGAATTATAAGGGCTTTGTTCCACCTTACTCAATCCGTCTGATTTGTAACCTGCCTTCCCTGATTTATTAGCATCAGTATAAAATGTATGGGCTCCAGTTATTGGAGCATCACATACAATTCGACGGAGAATCCAAGAAGTTCTCTTTATAAGGTTAAGTCTACCGCTTTTGGGATAGTTGCTATTAATTTCTCTTTGCCATGGTTCATTGTCTTCCCATAATTTTTTTTATTTCATCAGTAGTGAAAGGCACTATAATTTCTGCTGAGTCTATACCTGCTAGTTCAAAAAGTCTCAGTTTAACTTTTATAATTAATTCAGAGACCTTTTCTAAATAAGTTTTTAATTTTTTACTTGGTTTTTGTGGTAAAAAGATCCATTCTAAAATAGTAACTTCCCTCTGCATTAAAATTCCTGTAGAAGAAATTCTGGAAGGCAATATAAATCCAAAAACTAAGATTTGGATTCACCCTATACACATGTGCCTCCTGTAATTTTTCCACAACTATCGTCAGTTCTTTTTCTGCTTCAGCTGTTAATTCCCTGGGACTATTCAAATCTTTATCACCATCTAAGGTTTTGTTCAAATGAATTATTAGATCAGGTGTTATCTCAACAGCCGGTCATAGACTGGAAATGTTTCCTGACAATCTTTGAAAGTCATTAAGAGTCTGTAACTGGTCTCTCCTAATTTGTGCCTTTTGTGTCCTAATTTTCTGTGAACCTATTCTGTAACCTCGGTAATTAACAGAATCTCCTCTTTGAATCTTTTCAGGAGCAATTTGTAATCCCCATTTAGGCAAAACTATCTTTACTCCCTCAAACATTCTTTCTAAAGTATCTATGTTTGAATCAGATAGCAAAATGTCATCCAGGTAATGGTAAATTATAGACTTAGGGAATTGCTTACATATTATTTCCAATGGCTAATTTACAAAGTATTGACACAGGCTGGGGTTATTGAGCATTCCCTATGGTAGGATAGTCCACTGGTATCTCCTAGTCGGCTGAGAATTATTATAAGTAGGCACTGTGAAGGCAAATTTTTCTCTATCCTTTTCTTGTAAAGGTATAGTGAAGAAGAAATCCTTTAAATCAATAACTATAAGAGGCCATCCTTTTGGTAACAGAGAAGGCAGAGGAATTCCAGACTGTAGAGGGCCAGTTCTGACAGCCAGTGGTGGCATTGTATCCTGCCCTTGTGTCTTCTCACCCAGTTCATCAGCTCCAATAACTTCCTCAATCATTTCAAATCTCTTAATCATAATCTTTCGTAAAGCCTGAATCTCTTGACCTGCAAATGTTTCTAGTGATTTCCCTACAGTATCAATTTTCTGGTCTCCATTCTGCACCTGTGATTCCAATGTCTAATGTTTCCTTTCAAAGATAGCACTCCTCCTTGAACTGCCCCCGGATATCCTGGAGGTATATTCTGTCTGTTACCTCATCAAAATCTGTGATAACTTCTGAAAGTCAAATTCAACAGCCTGGACCCTTTCAGGTAAGTTCCTAGTACCCTTAGATATGGAGTCAATTTTGCCTATCATGGTATTAATCCTATCTATTAATGCCATATGCTTCCATAATGATATAATATGAAGAAGAAAACTGAAACCTAATAACCAGGAAATTGAGATATCTCCATAGGCATATAGGCCTCTTGTGATTTCTTCCATAGTGGCAGCAAAAACCACAGCAAATGTCCCATTAAAAACAAAACTTGCCATTTTACCTGCTAACCAGCAGATGGCGCTGTTTCCAAGTCGTGACCGGAATCAATGGAATGGTGTCGGGATAGATCCTGTGGTAAAATCTGCCCTGATACTTGTTAAGAAACTGGGGGAAAATGAGTTACTAGAGAGGTTAGATGTACACAGAGGAAGAAAACCCAGAGTCCAGGCACAAAGAACAAAAATCCAGGGAGCTTCCAGAGGCTGATAAACAGCACATCTCATCCCGGGCACCTGCTCTGCTCTGACCCGATGCAGGGGGTCATGACACAGCCACTGCGAGAACAGCTGACTGCCCGCTCAGTGTCCCTATGCTGCTTCCGCTGGGACAAAGGGTCACGGTGCAAACGCAAATGCTGTGGCGGGGATTTCAAACAGTGCTTCTGCTGGATGTGGCAACAGCTTGTGCTCTGACTCACACTGCTTCCAATGGGGGATTTAAAACCCACTCAGAAAAGATCAAACCAGGTGGGCAGAGACTGTCTGGGTCCATGGATCCTGGGAGGCGTGGAGTTTTTAACTGCTGACTCCACACAGGCCACGGCAGAGGAAGGGCTCCTGCCAAGCTGAGCTGGTGGCAGGCAGGCAGGCAGCTAAGCCAGCGGCAGGCAGCTGAGCCACGGGGTGGGGGAGTGGGGGATGGTTCTAAAACCAAACGTTGGGTGCTAGATAATGCAAGAAATAATCCCACACCAGTTTGGAATTATTATTGATAAAAGGGTTATTTATTTGAGGGGAAAAAAATTACAGAACACCATCCTAGACAACAGCCTTCTACATGACCAGGAAAGGAGTCTAGTCGCTGGAACCAGAGTCTGAAGCAAGGGAGTGAGAGGAGGGCTGTCGCTGCTTTTTAAAGCAAAAGAGACCATGCCCCAGTGGGCTCGTATCTCAAAGGCTATTCGCTGAAGGAGCAGAAGGAGCTCCCGCAGCAATCTTACTGTGAATGAATTCTGGTTTGAGTCTGTATCAGTTTTCTGTAGTGAACCATGACACACCTAAAAGAAACCTTTGAAATCTCCAAATGGAGGATGGGGGCTCCACAATGATGATTCCTCCAGGACTATGACAACACCACTAAGCTGAAAGCATCATCTAAAGATTGGCTTTGGAATATAAACTGCTCAGAACAATTTTGAGGTGGCTAGCTGAGATGATCCAGTCTAATAGACTACCCAAGACTTGAGACAAGCCGTATACTTTTCCATTACACAGAGACAGGACAAAAAAATGGTACAACTACTTCTCCCAGGACTTGATAATTAACCCGGATTTTTCTTTTCAGGATCCCCTAAAGATACTGCCCCCAGACAGCAGGAAGTGAATTTAAGAATATGATGCCCACACTCCCAAGAAGTGGGGTGGGGGTTAGTAGTTCAATGGGTTATGGATATTTCTTATTATTTAGTGGGATTGGTTATAAGTTGTTGTTGATAATGCTCAGGAAAAAAAGCTAAAGAAAAGAAATTAGATTCAAGGTTCTTGTTTTAAAAAGAAAAAAGGGGGATATGGATATGATAAGATAAAAAGGTAGATTATTTAATCTACTTTTTAAAAGGCAACTACTAGTTCTAAATGTTTTATATTGAATTTGATTTTTTCTATATTGTACACAAATTTTGTACATTGATACAAAGTTAAGATTAACTTTGTTAGAACATACTGTAATACATTTTTACTCTTATTCAAGGTATTGTACCTATACAACTCATTTCACAATGTAATGCAAACTTCTAGTCCTTGAAAATTATTATTACCAGCTGTTTAGGATAATAAGAACATGCAGTTTAGTAGTTAATCACTTATTATTATCAAACTTGTAGTCACATTAGGTATGTTTTCAAGGTCAAACAATATTTTAGATAGACAGGTCATCTTCAAACACTTCATAGATCTACAAACTATGGCATTTAAGATCTCTTAATAATATAGGTTCTTTAATTTTTTTATGGCAACGAGACATGTCTGCTCCTGGCAGCACCAATCTACTTCAGAGAAGATGATGGGCACTGAAGAAACTCTACATGGGGTTTGCTTTCTTTGTGGCAAAAGTAAGCCACTGGGCAAGAAAATGCCCTTGTCTTGACTGCTGACAGTATACTGTCCTAATGGGACAAGCAGGACACAAAAGAGAGTGACCGCCAAACCTTGTCCAGACAAGGTAAGACAGTCCTTCAAAGAATCCTAGTTCATAGAAAACTCTGTCAGATATTCTAGGCCTGTAGGCCAAAGATGGATGCTTCAAAATTGCAGAGAAACACTGGGTGACTGTGCAGGCAACCAGCTGTTTCTGTCATTTCTCACAATTATTGGAATTTGCTTGCTTGCATTTCCTGCTTACTCAGTTAATATTATTTCCTTCTTGGGACTCTGAAAGAGTTGAAGACTAGATAGTAATAATTATAGTTTTCCTTGTTTACCAGACAAGTAAGTTCTAATAGAGAACAAATTAGGTATAAGACTTTGGACTCACAAGATAGGAAAGATATGAAGTATTTTTCTCTGAATTTGTCAAATGCAAATGGACTAGACATTGTTGATGTATTTTTTGCCTGTACATATTGTGTATAGTTATTGTACTTATTATATTTAGTTTTTCTTATTTTAGTTATAGCCTTCTTTTTATTTTAGATAAAAAGGGGAAATATGGTAATATTTTATTTACATTTTAATAAATAAAACTTGCTTGAAGATTAGAAGGTAAAACTAGGCTAGGCAGTGGTGTCACACACCAGGATTTGGAAGACAGAGGCAGTTGGATCTCTGTGAGTTCAAGGTCATCCTGGGCTATGCAAGATCAATGCAACAGTTCCAGGTGGTGGTGGCTCACAGCTTTAATCGCAGTATTAGGGAGTCACATGCACTAAAAGGGAATATAAGATAAGAGGAGACAGAAGCTTAGGGCTCAGTGTGCCATTGTCCAACCTTGGTTGAGGTAAGACTTTTCTAGTGACTTGACTATTTTCCTTTTTTGATATTCATCTTGAACCCCAATATATGTCTCTGGGTTTTAATTATTTGTGCTACACATATACACACATATATACATACACACATATGTATACACATATAAATACAATCTGCAGTGCCTATTTAACACTCTTTGTATATATGAATTTTTATGGCTGACCACTTGGTATTGGATGGCTTTCTTTATCTATTCTGATTAGTTTTGTTTTGATGTCTACTTTGTCACATATAAGAATAATTGTGGGGGGCTGGAGAGATGGCTCAGTGGTTAAGAGCATTGCATGCTCTTCCAAAGGTCCTGAGTTCAATTCCCAGCAACCACACGGTGGCTCACAACCATCTGTAATGAGATCTGGTGCCCTCTTCTGGCCTGCAGGGATACACACAGATAGAATACTGTATACATAATAAATAAATAAATATTAAAAATAAATAAATAAAATTTAAAAATATAAGGGGGCTGGAGAGATGGCTCAGTGGTTAAGAGCACTGACTGCTCTTCCAGAGGACCTGGGTTCAATTCCCAGCACCCACATGGCAGCTCACAACTGTCTGAAGATCCAGTTGCAGGGATCTGACACCTTCACACCAATGCACATAAAATAAAGTTAAAAAAAAAGAAAAAAAAGAATAGTTGTGTCATATTTTGGACTTTTTATTAAAGGTTATTTTCTATCATCTGTCTGTCAGTTTGTGGCTATTTTCCCAGTAAGGTTTATAATTTAGAGACAATGAAGAGTTGAATCCTGTTATTTAATCTAGTCACTCTGTTTCATTTTTGAGGTGAGTTGGAGTCGTTAGCATTTAGTTTACTATTGAGTAAGCATTGCTGTTTTCTGTAGTTTTGTTGGTTGTTACTTTGTTTGAATCATGGTTAATTCTTGTCTTCTTTATTAGAATAGGAGTTTTCTGGTTCACTGTGTTAGAAAAGATAAATTTCTTCCCATTTCTCTTCTATTTACCTATTCTCCCCATAAAATGTACCCTTGTGGATGAACCTTGTTTTCTTCTGTGTTTAATATTCCTTTCAGCTGGGCAGTGGTGGCGCACACCTTTAATCCCAGCACTTGGGAGGCAGAGGCAGGTGGATCTCTGTGAGTTCGAGGCCAGCCTGGTCTACAAGAGCTAGTTCCAGGACAGCCACCAAAGCTACAGAGAAAGCTTGTCTCAAAAAGAAAAAAATCTAATATTGCTTTCAGTATTTTCTGTATTTCTGGCTTGGTTGATGTGAATTACCTTAGTTTGTGCTTATCTCGAAATGCTCTTTTTGTTTGTTTGTTTACTGTCATTGTTGCTGTTTGTCAAACAGGGTTTCTCTGTATGATTTTTGAGCCTGACCTGGAACTCACTCTGTAGAGCAGGCTAGTCTTGAACTCAGAGATCCCCATCTGCCTGCCTCTGCCTCCCAAGTGCTGGGAATGAAGGTATATGCCACACTGCCCAACATTCTGCACTAATTTTAAAAGATGGCTTTGACAGTTAAAGCCATTTTGATTGGCAGATATTTATGCTCAGGATCTGAAATATGCAACTCTTTGCTAGCCTGGTTTTAAGACTGCTGCTAAGAGATCTGGTCCCATTCTGTGCCTGCCTCTCTTGGTGACTTTGCATTTTCCCCTACACACACACACGCCTTAGGAATAAACTTAACCAGAGAAACAAAAGATCTCTTTACAATGAGAACTTTAATACACTATTGAAAATAATTGTATGTGTATAATTTTCTCTCTCTTCCTCTCTCCCTCCCTCCCCCATCTCCCCTCTTTCTTCCCCTCTGTGTGTGTGTGTGTGTTTGCTTTGTATTTTTGACATCTGGGCTATGATGTGTCATGGAGAGGTTCCTCTCTAGTTGTGTCTATTTGACTTCTTGTCTTTGAAGGTCCTTTTCTATTTCTAGGTTTAGGGGATTTAATGTTATAATTTCATTGAATAAATTGTCTATACCTTTTGGATTGATATCATTCCCTTCTTTTATCCTGTGAACTCTTGGGTTTGGTCTCTTGAGGATAGCCCAGGGGTCTTGATATTTTGATATCATCATTGATTTTTTCCTATCTTTCTATGTGGCTGCATGCATTACTATTTCTACATTGTCCCCGATTCCTGAAATCCACTCTTCTTAGTCTTGCCTATTGCCAATACTTTCCACTGCGTTTCTTATTTATTTGATTGACTCTTGCTTCCAGCATTTCTGGGTATTTCCTTCTCAGAGTCTCAATTTTCTTCATGAATTTTTCCTTCTTGTTTTGGCATTGTGCTTCTGAATTACCATTTCATCCATTTTGCTAACTGAGTCCTGAATTGATTTTTTTACTTCAGTCATCTGCTGAATGGAGTTACTCGTGTGGCCTCTGATGCCTTTTAAAAGTGGCATACTGAAATCTTTTCTGAGGTTTCAATGATCTCCCTTTATAAAAAAGATTTATTTATTTTTATATTATGTGTATGTGTGTGTTTTCCTGCATGTATGTCTGCGCACCACATATGTACATGCACTCAGAGACCAGAAAAGGGTGTTAGGTCTTCTGGAACTGGAGTTACAGATGGTTGTGGACTGTCATGTGGGTACTGAAAATTGAACCAAGGTCCTCTGGAAGAGTAGCCATTGCTTTTAAGGGCTGATCTATCCCTTCAGCCTGTTCTCTCAATCTCACTGTTTTTGGCTTCTGGTGCTGAGGACCTGTGAGTTTTTGCAGGTGTTGGAATAACTTATAATCTCAATGTTTTGTGTGTTCCTCTGTTTTGATTTTCACATCTGCTGGAATGGACATGAACCCAAAATTTCACACAAACACACACACAGGCACATACACACACACACATAAACACACCCCTTTTTTATTTTTATGGTATTATTCCTGGAGAGTGGTCATTATCTGGAGTTACGGTCTCCATTACCATTTTGAAGGAAAGCTTACTGGAGTAGCAGATATGATTGTCTGACAAAAATCCCAGGGATGATTTAGAATAGAAGACACTTGTGTACTGGGTCCCTAGAAGGTTCAGAGACAACAGTCCTATAATCCTGACTGAGGAAAATGTAATTTAATTTTTAAGAGCTAAGATTATCTATAATTGAGTAGTAAAAGGGGGGGAGACAATGGGGAAAGGTATGAGTAAAACATGAGAAAAAGGTGTGTGGTAGAGATGTGAGAAACAGAAGGGAATATTGCAGAGTCGGTACAGGGCAAGGAAGAAGAATCGTAAAAAAGAGCTTCCAAGAGGAGCTAAGCTAACATGACAGCTGAGCAATGAAAGCGAAGCAGTGTAAATGAACATAAAATGAAATGAAGTGGCTGGTGTGATTAGGTCTGGAGGTGTTTCATCCTGGTGGTGAGGGTGTGCTCTCTGACCTGGTGCCTTGTGTAGCAGTTCCCACTGAAGAGAGCATGTGGGCTGGGGTGCTGCTGATGCTCTTAGTAATTCTGACAAGTCAGCCTGTCCTTCCGGATTCTGCTAGAAAATCCACTTTATGCAGGAATTAGTAAGTCTGAGGCTCCCCTCTCCCTGAGATTCCCCTACTTTCCAATGACAACTTTGATTCTGGTGTTTGGTGCATTCTTTCCACACATGGGCATTCTGTAACTGAGGTTCTAGGCAGGTGGAGAAGGCAAGCCCACCTGTTTTTCTTTTTCTCCCTGGGAGGTCTCTTTTGGCCTATTTGGCCAAGTTCAGCAGTGGACTTCCTTCATTCCTGCCTGGCTCCTTCAGGCCAAGGGTGATGCCTCTCAGTCAGTCAACTCTGGACGCTCATGGAGACTCTCAGATCCAGGCTTTGGCACCACACAGTCTCCACTGCTTACTCTGAAGACTGTCTCTCTGTGCAAACTGGACCTAGCCAGTAGCTGCATCTTCTTAGCCTAAATGGTTTCTTTCCAATTCCCTTCTGGTGATAGCTGTCCAGTGTGAGCCATGCAATGTGGAGACCCTGGCATGGCTGCTGCTTTGTGGAGGAAAACCCACTTAGACTTACTCCTCTTTCTTTAAGTGATTTGTGTTAAAGAAATAACTGACACCATTTTTAATCCCAACTCTTGACTTAGTCAGAGTCACACAGAGGTGGCCTTTGGCTTGCCATCTTACATGACAGTCTCCTCTAAATCGCCTCTAGAAGACTTCTCCTTTCCTTGCTCACTGTAGCATTTTTCACAATGACCAAAAAATGGAAACAACCATTAACAGATGAAGACAACCCCTACACATGCTTACTCACCTCCCTTGTAAAAAACACACGAACCTTGGTGTTTCACTAAGGGCATAATGCTAAGTTAAATAAGCCAGACCAAGAAAAGGAAATGGTGTGTATTATTACCTTCTGAATGTAATTTTATTAAGTCAAACTCACAGAAGCAGAGACTGGAACAGTGGCTGTGAAGGCGTAGAGGAGGAGGGGGTTAGGAGCTGTGGATCATGAATACCAACTTTCTACCACATGATGGATATTCTGAAGATCTGAGGGGTAGCATGTTGAGCAGTGAGCAGTACTGTGTGGCATCCTTAGAACTTGGAAGCATGTTTGAGCTTTATCATGATAATATGTTCACTGTACATGTTTATCAAATCATCACATGATACTTTAAGTATACAGTTTTACTTGTTGCTAGACTCAGTAAAGCTTACATTTTTATTAAGAATAAAATCATGACCTCTGAGGGAGTAGACCTGAGCCAGGTCCTCTGTGGGTCTGGGTGCACCCAAGTCTGGGACCTCCGAGGGAGTAGATCAAAGCCAGAGACTTTTGCAGGACCAACCCCAAGCCAGGGGCCTCTGCAGGAGTGGATCAAGAGCAGGGACATTAACAGAGACAGGTCTGACCTGGCAACCTAGGCCAGAGCAAGCCTGAGGGAGCGAACTCCACAGAAGCAGGACTGAGCCAGTGACCTGGGCTGAAGCAGGCCTGGGAAGGCTGGCCAAACTCTACAGGAGCAGGTCTCAGCCAGTGACCTTGGAATGGAATGGGCCTGGGACAGCCGAACTTCACAGGAGCAGGACTGAGCCAGTGACCTGGGCCAGAGCAGTTCTGAGGCAACAAATTCTACAGGTGTAGGACTGAGGCAGTGACCTAGGCCAGAGCAATCCTGAGACAGTGAGCTCTATAGGAGCAGGATTGAGTCAGTGACGTAGGCTAGGGCAGGCCTGAGGCAGTGAGCTCTACAGGAGCAGGACTGAGTCAGTGACGTAGGCCAGAGCAGGTCTGAGGCAGCAAACTCCACAAGAGAAGGACTGAGCAAATGATCTGGGCCAGAGCAGCCCTGGGATGGTGAACTCCATGGGAGCAGGGGCAGATCCAGACCAGGGACATTTGTGAAAGCAGGGCTGGGCCAGCAACCTAGGCCAGAAGAGGCCTGAGGCAGCATGCTTCACAGGAGTGGGACTGAGCCAGTGACCTAGGCCACAGTGGGCTTGAGATGGCAAGCTCCATGGGAGCAGGAGTGGATCTAGACCAGGGACATTTGTGGAGGCAGCACTGAACCAGCAACATGGGCCTGAGCAGAACTGACAGTGAACTCCACAGGAGCAGGTACAAGGGAACAACTGTTGAGCGAGTATACTAGAGAAAGAACCACTGTGAGTCCAGGCATGAATCTGGGACCTTTGAGGGAGTAGAGCTGAGCCAGGTCCTCAGCAGGATCAGGTGTACCTGAGTCTGGGACCTCCAAAAGAGAAGATCAGAGCCAGAGACCTTTGCAGGACTAACCCCAAGCCAGGGACCTCTGCAGGAACAGATCCAGACCAGGGACATTTATAGAAACAGGTCTGAGCCTGCAACCTAGACCAGAGCAGGCCTGAGGCAGCAAACTCTGTGGGAGCAGAGAAAAACCCAGGAGTGCTGAGTGACCTCCAAGATCATGGAATGAGCAATGGGGTAATTAGACCGTGGCAGTGGCTGTAAGAAGAGGAAAACCATCTGAGCCTTGGATCCACTGGCACCTAAAAGATTAATCACCAGAGTCATAGACAGCCTCAACCACACCAATTAGAGGAAAAGATGAGTAGACAAGGTAAGAACACATGCAACACTACAAAGAGCAACACGACACCAGTAAAATCTAGAGACCCTACAATAGCAAGACTTGAACAAACAAATGTCAATAAAGCAGAAGAAAATGACCTAAAAAATAACTTCAGGAGACTGTTTGAGACTCTTAAAGAGGAAATGAGAAATTTCCCCAAAGAAATGGAGAAAAAGACAAACAAAAAATTAGAAGACATCAGCAAATCCCTTAAAGAACCAAGAAAAAGCAATCAAACACATGAAAGAAACTATTCAAGACTTGAAAACTGAAATAGAGACAATAAAGAAAACACAAGTCCAGGGAATTATGGAAACAGAAATCATGAGAAAACAATCAGGAACCACAAATGCAAACACAAACAGCAGAATATAAGGGATGGAAGAGAGAATCTCAAGTGCTGTGGATACAATAGAGGAAATAGACTCATCAGTCAAAGAAAACATCAAATGTAACAAAAGCTAAACACAAAATATCCAGAAATATGGGACACCATGAAAAGACCAAACCTAAGAATAGTAGGTATAGAAGTTCAACTCAAAAGAAAGAAAATATATTTAACAAAATCATAGAAGAAAACTTTCCTTACCTAAAGAAAGATATGCCTATGAAGACACAAGAGCTTACAGAACACCAAATAGACTAGATCAAAAAAAAGTCCTCTTGCCACATAATAATCAAAACACTAAATATACAGAATAAAGAAAGAATATTAAGAGTGGCAAAAGAAAAAAGCCAAATAACATATAAAGGAAGACCTATGAGAACTACACCTGACTTTTCATTAAAGACAATGAAAGCCAGAAGGTCATGATCAAGTATTATGAAGTTATTAAGAGACTACGGGTGCCAGCCCAGACTACTATACCTAGCAAAACTTTCAATCACCATAGAAGGACAAAATATGATATTCTATGACAGAACCAGATTTAACCAATACCTATCCACAAACCCAGCCCTACACAAAGTACTAGAAGGAAAAGTCCAACCCAAGGAAGTTGATTACATCAGCAAAAGCACAGACAATTAATAATCTCACAGCAGCAAATCCCAAAGAAGGGAAAAACACACAAGTTAACATCACCAACAATGAAAACTAAAATAACAGGAGATAACAATCACTGGTCATTAATATCTCTTAATATAAATGGACAACTCACCTATAAAAAGACACAGGCTGGCAGATTGGATATGAAAACAGACTCCATCCTTCTACTGCATACAAGAAACACATCTCATCCTCAAAGACAGACATCACCTCAGAGTAAAGGGTTGGGGAAAAAAATTCCACTCAAATGGACCTAAGAAACAAGCTGGTGTAGCTATCCTAGTATCTAGCAAAATGGACTTCAAACTAAAATCAATCATTGGGAACAAAGAAGGACATTTAATTTTAGTCATAGGAAAAATCCATCAAGAGGAAATCTCAATACTGAACATCTATGTCCCAAATAAAAGGGCACCCTCATATGTAAAAGAAACACTTCTAAAGCTTAAATTACACATTAAACCTCACACACTAATAGTGGGAGACTGCAACACTCCACTCTAACTACTGGACAGGTCAGTCAGACAAAAAATTAACAGAGAAATAAGGGAACTAACAGATGTTATGACTCAAATGGACTTAACAGACATATTTAGAATACTCCATCAAACATAAAAGAATATACCTTCTTCTCAGCACCTCATAGAACCTTCTCAAAAATAGATCACACACTCGGTAACAAAGCAAACCTCAACAGATACAAAAAATTGGAATAACCCCATGTATCTTATCAGATCACCATAGCTTAAAACTATAATTCAAAGAGCAATACTAATTCTAGAAAGCCTACAAACACATGGAAATTAAACAATGCTTACCTGAATCATCAGTGGGTCAAGGAGGAAATAAAGGAAGAAATTAAAGACTTTCTAAAATTCAATGAAAATGACTATACAACATACTCAAATTTATGGAACACAATAAAAGCAGTGTTAAGAGGAAATTACATAGCACTAAATACCTACATAGAGAAGCTGGAAAAATCCCACACTACTGAATTAACAGAACATTTGAAAACTTTAGAACAAAAAGAAGCAAACTCACCCAGGAGGGCTAGACTGCAGGAAATAATCAAATAGAGAGCTGAAATCAACAAAATAGAAACAACGAAAGCAATACAAAGAATCAATGAGACAAAGAGTTGGTTCTTCAAGAAAATCAACAAAATAGACAAATCTTTATCCAAAATAACCAAAAGGCAGAGAGAGAATATCCAAATTAACAAAATCAGAAATGAAAAGGGGGACAAAACAACAGACATGGAAGAAATACAGAGGATCATCAGGTCATATTTTGAAAACCTGTACTCCACAAAATTGGAAAACTTAAAGGAAATGCACAGCTTTCTGGATAAATATCACTAACCAAAATTAAATCAAGACCAGATAAGCGAATTAAACAGACCTATAGCTGCTGAAGAAATAGAAACAGTCATCAAAAGTCTCCCAACCAAAAAAAAAAGAGAGAGAGAGACCAGATGGTTTCAGCTCAGAATTCTATACAATTTCAAGGAAAAACTAATACCAATATTCCTCAAATTATTCCACACAATAGAAACTGCAGGAACATTGCCAAACTCTTTTTATGAGGCTACAATTACCCTGATACCCAAATGACATAAATACATTACTAAGAAAGAGAACTACAGACCAATCTCACTCATGAACATTGATGCAAAAATACTAAATAAAATACTGGCAAGCCGAATCCAAGAACACATCAGAACCACCATCCACCATGATCAAGTAGGCTTCATCCCAGAGATGCAGGTTGGTTCAACATATGAAAATCTGTCAATGTAATCCACCATATAAACAAACTGATTAACAAAAACCACATGATCATCTAATTAGATGCTGAAAAACCTTCAAAAAAATAAAACATCTCTTCATGATAAAGGTCTTGGAGACAGCAGGTATACAAGAAACATATCTAAACATAATAAAGGCAATACACAGCAATCCAATAGCCAACATCATAGTAAACTCCCAGCAATCCCACTGAAAATAGGAACAAGATAAGGTTGTCCACTCTCTTCATACCTATTCAATATAGTTCTTGAGGTTCCAGCTAGAGCAATAACACAACAAAAGTAGATCAAGGGGATATAAATCGGAAAAGAAGAAGTCAAATTCTCACTATTTGCTGATGATATGATAGTTTACATAAATTACACCAAAAATTCTACCAAGGAGCTTCTACAACTCATAAGCACCTTGAGTGATGTAGCAGGATACAAGATTAACTAAAAAATAAATCAATAGCCCTCCTTTACACACATGATAAATGGGCTGAGAAATCAAAGAAACATCACCCTTCACAATAGCCACAAATATCACAAAATAGCTCAGAGCAACTCTAACCAAACAAGTGGAAGACCTGTACGACAAGAACTTTAAATCTTTGAAGAAAGAAATTGAAGAGAACACCAGAAAATGGAAAGGTTTCCCATGCTCTTGGGTAGGTAGAATTATCATAGTAAAAATGGCAATCTTACCTAAAGCAATCTAAATATTCAATACAATGCACAGCAAATCTCCAGCAAAATTCTTTCCAGAACTTGAAAGAACAGTACTCAACTTCATATGGAAGGGCAAAAAAAAAAAAAAAAAGAAAAAAGAAAAAAAAGAAAAAAAACTGGATAGCCAAAACAATCCTGTACAGTAAAGGAACTTCTGGAGGCATCACAATCCCTGACTTCAAACTTTACTACAGAGCTACAGTACTGAAAACAGTCTGGTATTGGCATAAAAACAGACAGGATGACCAATGGAACTGAATCAAAGACACAGATATTAATTCACACACTTAATGAGCACCTGATTTTTGATAAAGAAGCAAAAAATATAAAATGGAAAAAAGCATATTTAACAAATGGTATGGGCATAACTGGATATCAACATGTAGAAGAATGAAAATAGACCCATATCTATCACCATGCACAAAACTCAAGTCCACATGGATCAAAGACCTCATCATAAAGCCAACCACATTAAACCTTATAGAAGAGAAAGTGGGAAGTACACTTGAATGCCTTGGCACAGGAGACTACTTCCTAAATATAACTTCACTAGCATAGACATTGAAACAATTAATAAATGGACCTCCTGAAACTGTGAAGCAAAGGACATGGTCAACAAGACAAAATGACAGCCTACAGAATGGGAAAAGATCTTCACCAACCCCAGAGGTTTGATCTCCAAAATATATAAAGAACTCAAGAAATTGGTCGTCAAAAGAACAAATAATCCAATAAAAAATGGGGTATATACCTAAACATAGAACTGTCAGTATATGAATCTAAAATGACTGAAAGATATGTAAGGAAATAATCAACATCCTTAGCCATCAGAGAAATGCAAATCAAAACAAGTCTGAGATTCCATATTACACTTATAAGAATGGCCAAGATCAAAACACTGATGACAACTTATCCTGCAGTGGATGTGGGGTAATGGGAACAGTCCTACATTGCTGGTGGGAGTACAAACTGGTACAGCCTCTTTAGATATCATTATGGCGATTTTTCAGAAAATTAGGAAACAACATTCCTCAAGACCCAGCAATACCACTTTTGGGTTGTTGGGGTAGAGCCCACTTGTTTGTTCCCAGAAGCTCAGCCCTAAAATAATCACACAGAAACTATATTATTTAATCACTGCTTGGCCCATTAGCTCTAGCTCCTTTTTGGCTAACTCTTACATACTAATTTAACTCATTTCTAGTAATCTGTGTATCACCATGTGGCTGTGGTTTACTGGGTAAAGTTCTCTCATCTGTCTCCAGCAGGACTACATGGCTTCTCCTTGACTCTGCCTCCTTTCTCCCAGCATTCAGTTTAGTTTTTCCTGCCTACCTCTAATCTCTGTGCAGGCCCAAGACAGTTTCTGCTGTGGGACAATGGTTTCTTTATCTTATTACTTGTATTATTTTTAATAAAACACTGATTGGCTAGTAGCCAGGCAGGAAGTGGTAGGGCAACCAGGCAGAAAGTTGGGTGTGGTGGCACACACCTTTAATCCCAACACTTGGGAGGCAGAGACAGACAGATCTCTGTAAGTTCAAGGTGTGATTGCACACATCTTTAATACCAACACTTGGGAGCCAGAGGGAGGCAGATCTCTGTGAGTTCAAGGACAATCTTGTCTACAGAGTGAATTCCAGGACAAAGATATGCAGAGAAACTCTGTCTCAAAAAGCCAGAAGTTAAACATAAAATAAAAGAAAGAGAGTTTAAAATAAAGTCATGTAAAGATAGAAAATATACAGAGAGTCTGGATACTGTATATTATAGTTTTGTCTTTGAATTGCATGACTGCTGAGAAAGGAGCAATAGCTACTAAAAGACAGTTGATTATAAATGCTGCTGGATTAATCCAAGAACGGTATTTTGAAAATACCTTGTCTTCAAAATTGAAGTTAAAAGGTATGTTACTTTGGAGAAGAAGTTTTGCTTTTGTTTCCACAGGAAATGAGAGGCTGTGGATTCATTCCAGGTTAAGAAACATCAGCTTTGATCAAGGAAGACCTCCCCCCCCGAGAAATCTCTGATAGGAGTGGATGGCCCAGATGTCTGAGTTCTATGTTCAGAACAGCCTCAGGACTACTGGCTGAGATGATTAAACCTCACAGGATACTCCAATCAGGACTTGATCATAATTCTAAATTTTCTTGAGGTCCCCATAAGATTATCAGTGCCCCCAGTCATCAGGAAGTAGACTGGAAAACTATGCCCACATTTCCAAAATATGGACTACAGATACTTTTCTTTGTTTAGAGTGTTGGTTACAAGTTGTATGGCTAATGATTAGGAAGAAAGCTAACAAGGGAGATTCAATTCAGAGTTCTAGTTTTGAAAAAAATGGGGTAAGTGCTGTGGGACAATGGTCTTTTATCCTGTTACTTGTATTATTTTTAATAAAACTCTGATTGGCCAGTAGCCATGCAGGAAGTATAGTAGGAGCAACCAGGCAGGAAGTAGAGGCAAGAGAACAGGAGAATTCTGGGAATAAGAGAACTCAGTCTGTAGTCGTGACCCAGATGCAGAGGACACAAGATGTGACTGCCTCACTGAAAAAGGTACCAAGCCACTTGGCTAATACAGACAAGAATAATGGGCTAATATAAGATGTAAGGAAGAGTTAATAAGAAGCATGACCTAATGAGCCAATCAGTTTATGATTAATGTAGACCTCTGTGTGTTTATTTGGGACTAAACGTATGTGGGACCTGGTGGGTCAGAAACTTCAGACAACAAGTTTCTTTATTAACCAATGGTATTCACAGTATACAGAGAGGAATCCCACATAACCTCCTCTTTTCTGTTTAAATAAAAAGGAAGGTTTTTAACTTTAACATAGTAAAATTACACATAGCAAAACAGTTATCAAGCCAGAATTACAGTTACAATATTTCTATCCACTTTATCTTTTATCATAACTCAGGAAAACTATAACTATAACTATAAATTCTTCAACTCCATGAAAGACTCCAGAAGGATATAATATTACCTAAGTAAGTAGAAACTGCATTGTAAGCAATTTCCAAAACTTTAGAATTGACGAAGACATCTTGCTACCTGGACAGTCACCTCAAGTTTTTCTGTACCATTGGAGTATCCATCTTCAGCCTACAAGCCCATGGTATCTGGCAGACTTTTCCATGAAGCAGGAAATTTCAAAGACAATTCAGACTATATTGGCATTTTGTCAGTCACTTTTTTCTGTGTCCTGCAGAATGTCTGGCAAACTCTTTCATGAAGCAGGAACCCTGAAGGATCATCTCACCTTTAGGCAAGTTCAGAAGTCATTTCTCTGCAGGTCCTGCATATTCAGTTTATCAAGCAGTTCAGGCAAGAGCAGTTTCTTGCCCAAATGGCTAACCAACTCCATAAGGAGCCTCTTCGAAGTTCATCTTCCTCTTGAAGTAATTGGTGCTGTGTGTGCCTCATTGTCATAAAAAGTCCTAACTTTTTTAAACATTTTAAATGCCATATTCTGAAGGTCTCTTAAAGACTTGAAGAAAACCTATTTAACTGAAATATATCTCTGTACATCTAGAAAACCTAACTAACATGATTACAAGCTTGACTATTATATATGACTCTCTATTTACCTATATTTCTTAATTATACATTACATTTTAAAATAAACTACACAATCACAATACCTTAATCATGATCAGAAATACATATACACAGTATAACAAAATTGACCTTAAATTTGTATCAACAAACCAAAATCCATACCAATGCAAATCTCTATAGAATATCCCTCTTTAAATGTAAACAAGCATTTATAAACAATATTTGGCAATATGGGCATAGTTCTTCTCCAAACTTTTTCCTGCTGTTTATTGGGTGAAGTAATTTTTTGATGTTGTTTACAGCAACCTTTCAGGGGGTCCACCAAACCATGTTAGTCTGGAAGGATTCCACCGGTTCTCATCCTCTGTGGAAACAAAAGAAGACTCTCTTTTGCAAAGCAACATATCCTTAGACTCAAATTCTGAAGTCAAGGTACCTTTATGTTGGTTTAACTTAGGAGCCCACACAATGAACTGTCTCTCTGTACTTAGCTCCTTCACAGTCAAAATATTTAAAGAAAGCACACTAGTATGCACAATGCAGCCTCTCTGTGAATTTTCTATTTTTGCATGGCTTATTATTCTTTCTATATTACTTTTTAATATTTATTTTATTATCTTTACTCCTCTAATCTATGACTTCTGTACTTTGTACTTTAAAGACTTTGTTTTATATTTTTTAAACCATTTACTTATTTTTCAACTCTCTATACTCTTTTTCTTTTCTCTCCCAAGCCTATGTACATTTATCCAACACTGTGACCCATTTAGAGGTTTTTTCCATCTGAATCTGTCTTTATTGTACATCTGTAATTCTTTACTGTCCAAGAGTACTTCTTAAAATGCTAAGGCCTTCTTATGAACTTAAGCTGTGCTGTTGCTAGGGGAAATACGGCACTGTCTGCTTTCCCCACCAGGCCCAGTATGGCAGTGCTGCTAGCCACCTTGAAAGACATGCACAATGCCCAATCTCTAGGCACACAGCTGGTCCATGTTTCCACCAAACAAGCTGTAGCCCATTGCTCATAAATCCCATTTAGATGCTTGGTCTCCTGAAAGAGCCAGAGGACACGCTGGTGGTATGGCCCAAAAAGCTGGCATTTCAAAACAGTGTTGCTTTTTTTTTCTGCCGCTGAATCAGAAAAACCTCTCTTAAAAGAGCTGCAGCACACCACTAGCAAACAGCAAGAAGCTGTGTTAAACTCTGTATTTCTGTATCTAAAATTCCTTTTCAAGCTCTCTCAAGTTTTTAAGTGGATTTTAGTTGGCCACATGGGAGTCAGTTTGTTGGGGTGGAGGATGCTTATTAGTTCCCAGCTGCTCAGCCCCAAAATAATCACACAGAAACTATATTACTTAAATCGTTGCTTGGCCCATTAGTTTTAGTTTCTGACTGGCTAACCTGTACATATTAATTTAACTCATTTCTAGTAATCTGTGTATCACCATGTGCCTGTGGCTTACTGGGTAAAGTTCCAGCATCTGTCTCCAGCAGGACTACATGGCTTCTGCCTGACTTTGCCTCCTTTCTCCCAGAATTCAGTTTATTTTTCCCTGCCTACCTCTATTCTTTGTGTAGACCCAAAACAGTTTATTAACCAATGGTATTCACAGCATAGAGAGGGAATCCCACATCATTGGGTATATACTCAAAGAATGCTCAACCTTACCACAAGGACATGTGCTCAGCTATGTTCATAGCAGCATTGTTTGTCATAGCCAGAACCTGGAAACAATCTAAATGCCCCTTGACTGAAGAATGGATAAGGAAAATCTGCTACATTTACACCATGGAGTACTACACAACAGAAAAATATAATGACATCTTGAGATTTGCAGACAAATTGATGGATTTAGAAAACATCATATTGAGTGAAGTAGCTCACACCCAGAGAGCCACCCATAAGTGGCTTTTAGACATAAAGCAAAGAAAACCAGCCTACAAATCACAATCCTAAAAAACTTAGACAATAATAAGGACCCTAAGAGAGACTCACATGGATCTAATCTACATGGGAAGTAGAAGAAGACAAGATCTCTTGAGTAAATTGGGAGCATGGGGACCATGGGAGAGGGTAGAAGGAGAGGGGAGAGGAAGGGAGGTGAGTAGAAAAAAATATATAGGTCAATAAAAATCAATTAAAAAGTTTTCAAAAACAACAAGAGCTAGTTCCAGGACAGACTCCAAAGCTACAGAGAAACCCTGTCTTGAAAAACAAATTTAAATGCCATTAAAAAAAAACAAGAATAAGCTCCACAGAAAGAGAGGTGGTGGTGGATGAATGGGCACAAGTCCCCAGTGCTAAAGAGGTGGTGGTGGATGAGTAGACACCCAGTGCTAAAGGGTTAAACTTTGGGTTTCAAAACATCACAGAGGTGTTTGTGTGACATTGTGAGAATACTAAAGAACACTGAGCTGTATGTCTTAAAGGATTAAATAATACTTTTAACAATTACAGTAAGGAAACATAATAAGCATTTTAACAATGTAGTACAAACAGGTGGATTGAAATAAAAGGAAAAGTGCAGATGACACTGTGGTCACAAAGTCCACAGTGAAAGTAAGAAATCTTTTCATATCATAAAGTTACAGAATAAATGGCAATGACAACTCTATTAGACAGAAGGGCAAAATAAAATATTGCTCACATTTTTACATTATTAACAAGCAACTTGAAGTTAAATGATAAATTACATAATTATATACACATTTTAGTACATTTTATTTTTTACATTCTAATCTCTGTTCCCACTTCCTCCCCTCCCACTACCCCCATCTTTCTCTTACCCCACCTCCCATCTGTTTCTCAGAGAGGGTAAGGCCTCCCCTGGGAAGTCAATGAATTCTGCCACATCACCACACTGAAGCAGGACCAAGGCCTCCCCCTCGTGTCTAGGTTGAGCAAGGTTTCTCATCATAGGAAATGGGCTCCAGAAGACCAGACCATTCGTTAGGGATTGCTCCTGGTCCCGCTTCCAGTGGCCCCACAAACTGACCAAGTTATAGTTTATATTTTGGCATAAAATATGAATATATGTATAGAAAATACATATGAGATTGCTACCTTGAAAACTACTAATATTGCCATGAGAAGTTCAAGATCTGATACATAGTATGGCGTACTATGTTCATGGATTTAAAAACTTCAGTATTGTTGAGGCACTGGTTGTCTTCAACCTAACCTGTAGAGTCAAACAATTCAATCAAAGCTCCAACAGGATTATTTTAAAACATTGTCAAACTACTTCAGAAATTTATACAAAATTAAGTACTTTAGTCAAATTGTTTTTTAGAAAAATAACAGATGCAAAAAATTTTAAAACCTAATTTCCATACCTACTATAAGCTTTTGTAGTAATATTCAAATACATATGCATGGGTATCTATGTTTGTGTCCCTCTCTCTCTCTCTTTGTGTGTGTGTGTGTGTAGGATTAATGGAACAGAATAGGGGTCTAGAAATAAATTGAGATACAAGCTAAATTGAATTTCAATGAAATGACAGGGTAAATCAATAGGGAAAATTAGTTTCAACAAATAATATAGAAAAATAAAATAGAAACAGTACGAGTCAGCTATTCCCTAATGATATGCACCACAATTAACTCCGAATGAACCAAAGACCCAAATGTGGTTGATAACATTATGAACTTCCAGGTCAAAGTATAATGAAAAAACCTTCATGACTTTGAGGTAAGCAAGGATTTCCTGGGTAAGACAAAAAACAAAAGCTTTGAGAGAAAGTCACTAATTGGAAGTTTCCACTTTACAATGTGCACAATCAGAAAAATGAAAGGCAAGCCACAGATGAGAAGAACAATTTCTCAGTATGTGTATCTTACAAGCTTACAAAGAATTCTAATTAAGAATATATAATCAACTTATATCAGTTTAATAAGAAAGTCAATAACCCGATTTTTTAAAAGACTGGCAAAACCTTTAACAGACTGTGTACTAGTGTCTTAGCGCACTGGCAGTAGGAGCAGGGGGCAGCTGCTCACGCTGAATCTGTTGTCAGGAAGCAGAGAGCAGTGAGTGCTGGCGCTCAGCTATCTATCTGCTTGTTGTGCAGTCAGGAGCACCAACCCACATTTAGGGTGTGTCTTCACATCTCAGTTAATCTAATCTAGATACTCCTCACCGGCATGGCCAGATACTTGTTTCTTTGGGAATTCTTGATCCTGTTGAGTTGGCAATCCTTATTAACCATCACACAGAGACTTCATGAAGAACAACTACAAATGCCCAGGAGTTACCTGGAAAGATGCTCAGTGTCATCAGTCATGAAGGAAAATAAATAAAACCCACAGTATGCGATAGTAGTTTTTGCACCAATTACAATGAGTGAAATAAAATAGACATAATTCAAAATGTTTATAAGGGTTCAGAGCTATGGGAACTTTCATCTCATGCATTGTAGTGGAGGGGAGTGTAAAATTTTGCAAACACCTTGGAAAATAGTCTTCCATCTTCTTAAAACATAAAAATATCCTTATTGTGAATAACATTTGGCAATGTCCTTCCTAGCATCTATTCTGTAAACACACACTAGACATTGCTGAGTCTAGCAAATGTACACAAGGACATGAGCTCCAAGAACCTCAGTCTGGCCCTTCATGTAGCAGTGAGTAAATGGGAACAAACTGTCCCTCATCAGGAAAACAACTCATTTATTCATGCAGTGGGATAATTAGAATGACTGGAATTGATCCACATATAGCAAGATGGCTGAATCTCAAAGGGAAATTGAATGAGAAAAACCTAATTGAAATAGGATAAATGGTATTTATAGGTAAACACATACACAGTAAAAGCACAGAACAGGAACGAAAGTTATGAGATACATGGGGAGGGAAACCTTGGGGTGGATATGGGTAGGGCATTATTTGTATCTCAAACTTTCTGTTTGTTTAAAATAATAGACCCAGAAGTAATATGGCAACATACTGATTTCTGCTTAATTTTGGTTGTGAAAATACAAGGGTCTATTTTGGATATTTGTCTTTTATATGTCATTGAAAAAAGGAGCTAGACTAGAGACTGGCCTGTCCTCAGAGAGGGGAGGAAACTCCAAGGGATGGCTTTCTGAGTCACACTATTAGGAACAGAAGGAGAAATCAAGATTCCTACCTCCATAGCACCTCTCAGAAGGCAGTAATAAAATGCTCTCCAGAGATTGTGCCAGAGTGAGCAATGGAAGAGTATGGAAATGGCGGCTTCCTGTGTCTGACACCTGTTGCTTCCACGTCTGTTGCTTCCAGCCATCAGCAATAACATTCTCAGAACCAGAGGGGCTTGCTGGTGTTTCTTCAGAAACAGCGGGCAAGAGAACATGGAAGGTTAAGTTCTACTCTTCAGCCAGAGCTGGAGATACAGAGCTTCCCACAAAGAATGGCCACGGATTCCGTTAGAGAGGCAGCGAGTGGAGTGTAATCCTGGAGCAGGGAAGATGAGATGGTGCTGAGAGAATTCTAAAATGAGCTACAAGCTACACTGATGCCAAGGACACCTGAACACAGAACTACAGTCCATAGACACTTGTCTCACATCCCCCAAGCTAGGCTCTTAGTTCAATATTTCTGGAGCCTTGATCCAACAAAGTAGCTTGTAAGGGTCCCTAATCCAACTGAGAACTGCTTCCGCCGCGCCTCTCTGGCTACATCCTGCCTACGGCAACTGTGGGTATTCCAGAACTGTTGTCTCCTTCTTGCCAAGACAATGGATCTACTTCTTCTTTCTATTGTGCTTGCTCTTCAACACTGTGATAATAGTAGCTCTTGATTCCTTCCTTTCCCTTCATTTATCAATTATATAAATTTTGAATTGTTCACTTGAAGTCATAGCCTTTTGTTTCCTTTTAAAATATGGCACTTTCCTCGAATCCATTCTCTAGTCCCCGTTTCCCGTCCTCTACACGTGTGCGCCTGAGTAGAACTGATAAAAATTAGACCCGGTGAAGACGGGCGCCAGCGGGGATGCTGAGTTTCCACTTTCGGTTTAATTTAGAGGGAACTTTTCCTTTCATTCTTGGAGAATTCACTTCCCAGGAGTCCCACAGAAAGTATTTCAAACCCATCTTTCCTCAGCCATGCTTTCGTGTGCCTCTTGCCTTCTGTCCCACAAAGATTAAGGAGAGATGGGCACTCTGATGCTCAGTAAGCTCTGCAATCCTATGGCCATTCTATCCAAGCTTTCCCATCCCCACTTCCTTTGGGTGCTTGTTTCTTCTGCTGACCCCTCCAGATTAACCGCACTCACTGTTTAGCCTCTTCCTTTCATCTCAGTGTTCTCAGACTCTTCTGCTTCATAATCAGTCTATAAAACAATCAAAAATGTTTTAGAAATTATTCATGCTTCTTCATGCCTGTGTTCTAACTTTAAGAACTCCCCATTTTGTGCTTATGATTTAGATGCAAATATATACATATATATATATATTAAAATTTTGATTTTTCTAACTTTATACATATGAAACACATCATGTATAAAGGTGATAGTTGTTGTTGTTGTTGTGTGTCCTTCACTCCCTATATGTCCTATAAGTCATTACCCGCTGCTTTTACTATATCATTGTACCACTAAAAACACTCTTCCACGTCTCCAGTGACTTTTCATAGTCAAGCGCAGTGGCCATGATTTTCTCCTTATTTACCTGTGCCTTTTGTGGTCTTTGATGGTATAGATTAACTCAGGAACAATCCACTTGCTTAGGCTTAGTGTCCTATTATGATATAATGAGAGATGTCTCTTTTGGTCTCTGTCCACATCTTCTCAAATGCTTGCAATTTCTTGAAGGGGATGCTTCTAATATTTAGTCTTTAGGTCGAGTTCTTAACATGAATTTCCTAATCCCTTGAAGTTTTCCGGGATGGACTTGTGTTCTAATGAGGTGACAGTTGGTGGATTCCTAGTTGGGGCCTGGTCACCAGAAGGACCAACTTGTCATTAGAAACTTGGAACTTTTAACCCTACCCTCATCTTCCAGGAAGAAGAGAGGCTAGAAACTGAGGCCATGAAGCCTCCATATAATGCTATTGGTTCATAGAAAGTACAGAAGCTTTGCAACCCTACCCACATGTCTTGCCCTGTGTGCTTCTTTATTGACTGTGTGGTTATATTTTGAAATACCCATCCATTACCTTGCTTGGGATCTTACATTGGCATTTTAGTGCCGAGGTCTTGATGTGGAAATGATCTGGGCATCATATGGGAGGAACTAGTTAACTGATTTCTGAGTGAAACTGGGCTGGTAAGCAAAAGAAAATGCAGAAAGACTTCAAGAGAAGGAACACAGGAAGATCAGGTCTGAAGGGAAGGCTGCCACTCAAATAAAGAGAGACAAGTGAAGAGTTTTGGGAGATGGAACTGGAGATGTTCCCAAGGCAAAACACGAAACTGGATAAAGAACATTTTTCAGAGCAACCATGTCCTAACACAGAACTTTGTAGCCTGTGTTGCACATTCCCACCACTCAAGATGCATGGGAGGCGCTGAAGCTGGGCTCTACCCAAATCTCAGAGCTGAGCTCTGATGCATGGAAGGCGCTGGAGCATGGGTTCTACCCAAATCTCAGAACTGAGCTCTGATGCATGGAAGGCGCTGGAGCATGGGTTCTATCCAAATCTCAGAGCTGAGCTCTGATGCATGGAAGGCGCTGGAGCATGGGTTCTATCCAAATCTCAGAGCTGAGCTCTGATGCATGGAAGGCGCTGGAGCATGGGTTCTATCCAAATCTCAGAGCTGAGCTCTGATGCATGGAAGGCGCTGGAGCATG
>PVIU01007285.1:38467-93431 GCA_004026605.1 Ondatra zibethicus | reverse complement strand
AATCTACTTAAAACAGGTTATTTTCTACTTATCACAGCAAGGACTAAGAAGATAAGTGAGACAAGAAGGCTGAGGGGTTTGGTGCTAAGGTTCATGCATGAGGACATAACTTCAAATCCTAAGCCAGACATGGTTATATACACTCGTAACCCAGTGCTGGGGTTTCAGAGAGATAGGCTGATGTATGAAGTCCTTTTGTATATGTGTTGTTTTTATTGGTTAATAAATAAAAATCTGAATTGGCCTGTAATAGGGCAAAGTAGAACTAGGCGGGGGGGGGGGGCAAATGACACTAAACTGAATGCTGGGAGAAAGAAGGCAGAGTCAGGAGATGCCATGTAGCCACCACAGAGAACAGACAAGCCAAAAAAGCCTTGCTGGTAAGCCACGTGGCGATACATAGATTAATAGAGATAGGTTAATTTTAGATGTAAGAGTTAGCTAGCAATATGCTTAAGCTATTGGCCAAACAGTGTTGTAAAAAATATAGTTTCTGTGTGATTATTTTGGGTCCAAGCAGCCAAGAACGAATAAGCAACCTCCTACAACAAGGGGCTGAGATGGTGGGTCCCAGGGTGAGTAGGTATTCCTATAACCAAGACAAAGACAACAGAGGAGGATACTCCTCAGGCTCAAACAGAAGAGTATGCCTGTACATGCATGTATACCATACATATACACAGAGAAATATATACACACATGTACACACATGCACACTAACAGACATCTACAAACACACACACATTAACACAGAGACACGTATAAATACACACACATACATTCACACTAACATAGGAAAACGGCAGGACGCAGCTCTCACTTGACACAGAAGCAACCCATGTGCGAACATTCTGAGTTCTTCTACTGTGTGCTGTCTGTGGGACAACAGGCCACCCAGCAAAGGTCTGCATGTGAGGACACTTTCTACAATGCTGAAGGAAAACAGCTGCGACACTCCCAGTGGTGTTAACAGGGGCAGCCTCACAAATGGATGCTGCCAAGGCTATGCAATAGCCACACAGACATGAAAAACAAAGATCTTGTGCTGGAGAGGTGGCTCAGCCATTAAAAATACTTCTTGATTTTGCAGAGGACCCAGATTTGATTCCCAGCACCCACATGGCAGCTCACAACAGTCCATAAGTCTAGTTCCAAGGGATTTGGTGCCCTCATTTGACCTCCTCAGGCACCTGGCATATATGTGGTACACAAATGTATACACCAACAAACCACACACTTAAAATAAATAAATCTTAACAAGAAAGACATGTCTGTGACAAAAATGTGACAGTTTCTTTGCCATATATTCTTTCATGATTAAAAGGGCAATTAACATAATTTAATTTTCATTTGCTCACTTATTTTGTATGTCTTCTTGTCTATCCATCATCTACTGATTTATGTACCAAAAAAAAAATAATCTAGGAGTATCTGACCAGGAGAGTGCTGAGCATGGAAGGATGTAAGTAAGACACAGGGTCAGGGGGATAGGGGTGCCCGGTTTTTTGCATCTGGCTTTTGTCCAACAAGCCTGTGTGCTTCTCTAGCAGAAGAGGATGGAGTTCATCTCAAGTGTAGCCATCTCAACACTGGATGTGAAGAGGCACAAATGGTTCCCCAGATTTATTTCCTAAAATGTCTGCAAATAAGCCACAGCCAAATGAGGCATGCTTACTTTAGCGACAGCTAACAGGCTGCCAGTCATCTGGAATCCCACTTCTCATCTCCTAGGGAGGAAAAGGAAAAGAAAGACCCTTTCCCAGGTCCCTCTGAGTGACATTAGAGACACAGGGACAATCTTTCCAGCTGGGTCTCAGAACAGAACCAGCTAGGTTCTGACCTGGCCAAGGGGTCCCTGGGCTCCCAGCAGACTCTTCGGTATTTCAATTTTCTACTTTGAGATCCTAGGACTGCACCACACACACATACACGCATGCATGCACACACACATGCGCATACACACACACACACACACACAGAGCCAGGGCAGTGCACACATCCTCTATTTCAACAAAATGCAGGGTCCTGCGGGCTGAAGCGGGAGGTGAGGCAGGAGGCCTGCCTGGGAAGGCCTGGGCTCTCTTCTCCTGAGACACTCTCTCATCCCCAGGCTCATTCTCTTCCACTCTCAGGTTTCCCATGATTTTTCTACAGTATTTGTTTTTTCATTTGAGAGGACTTGGGATGGACCCTGGGTCCTTTCCATGCTAGGTAAGTACTACAACAACTCAGAGAAACCCAAAAATTAAAGGGGGTCTAGGCTCCATTCAAGAGAAGTAAGCAGCCGGGCAGTGGTGGCACACACCTTTAATCCTAGCACTCGGGAGGCAGAGGCAGGAGGATCTCTGTGAGTTCGAGGCCAGCCTGGTCTACAAGAGCTAGTTCCAGGACAGGCTTCAAAAGCTACAGAGAAACCCTGTCTCAAAAAACCAAGAGAGAGAAAGAGAAAGAGAGAGAGAGAGAGAGAGAAGAAGTAAGCAGAGAATTTCCCTCACCCCTGCTTTATGCTACCAGATAGATAGTGCTCTTGACATGCAAGGCAGCCATGAATGCCAGTGTAGCCAAAATTAATAGAAACTGTTGTCTTATATTCAGAAAAATCAAAGGTAACAATCACAAGAACTCAATCTAGAGAAAAGGACAGCATTGAATCCATGAACTGCTGTTTTAATCAATAGATGAGCATGTTCTAGCAAATTCCATCCCATCAGTCACAATTCACAGTGGAATTCCACAGCAGAGCCAGTGCCGGGTATAAAAAATTAAGTGGAACCCACACAAGCAACACTTATTAAACTAAATGGGCTATTTTTTAAAAAAAATAATTTAAAACAGACATGTACATAGGCAGGAGTGGGGAGAAGTGGAAGGGGCTTAAGAGAGGAGAACGGGGTGTGGGCATGACTGAAATGTGTTGTGTACATGCATAAAATTATCAAAGAGCAAGTGAAAATTATTTTAGAAAAAGAACTCTGTCTAGTCATTCTTAATTACAAAAGTGAGCATTTAAAACATGCAAACAGATGCATATATGGCTTTAGTTCTTAGCCCTCCCAAAGTTCAGCACTCTATCACACAGAAAAGGGTTATTGGTGAATATGCACTGGCAGGCTAGGATGTCACACCAGGAAGAATTAGGGGTAACAGAATGGGGACTGGGGTGTCCTGGGAGGTTTTCCCATTGGGCATTCCCAAGCCTCTAACCTTGGACACAGGGGGCAGACTGTACTCAAAACATGCCACCTGGCTGTGACTGGTGGCTCTGCCCTCCCTACCTACACAGCCTTGGATTACTATTTCTTCACTAGCAAAAAAAACAGGTTGGGGGAGGTGGTATTTACCACAGGATTGCCACACATCAGATGAGTTCATGGATATACTTGTGTGGCTCCTGATAGGTTCTCAATAAGTATTGTCTTTGGATCAATTAGTGAGAAACTTCTTCAGTAACTGGAGACCAGGAAGAGGCCCTAGCAGCAATAGGAGCTTGAGTACAAAGCAGAAGCAAAAACTACTCCCAGGATAAAAGGCTGTGCTACTAGCTACTAACGGCACTATGAGAGTTGCCAAGCCCCAGATATTAAGTGTTGCTACCACACACCAAAAAGGCCGGTGGAAGATCACAGATGGGTTAATTAGCTTGACTGTGGTAATCATTGCACACCACAGCAAAACATCATCTGTATTAAGCATAAAAAGCTGTTGATTATGCTCCAACAAAGGTGATAGTTAAGTCTTTGTGAAATAAGGAAGCCGCCTGGGCCTCACTTCCCCTTCCTCTACTGCTGATCCACTGAGGTGTGAGTAGGCAGCTTCTCGCCAACACGCCTCCCTTGTCTAACGGGTTGTGTTCCCTGATGCACAACCCAACACAAACCTTTCTCCCTTAAGTAACTTCTTGTAAGTATTTTGTCAAAGCAATGAAAAGAGTAAAAAATACACAAGCCATCACAAACATGAAGATTAAGCTGAAAGGAACACAGAGCAAACAAATGCAACCATGGGAGAAAGTAAAACAAAGATTCTATCAAGTAAGAAGGAAGGGCAGCAGGAGGGAGGAGAGAGGAAAAGGGAAGGAAGAACTGGGGTAAGAAGGGAAGGAGGGGGAGGGAAGGAAGGAGGGAAAGAGGAAAGGGGACATCTGAAAAAGCAATGTTTTATAAAAGAAGACATAAAAAGGTCTAAGACACATGTAATATGAATAACTGAAAAAGCAAGCAACAGAAGAGAACAAATACTAAAGATGACAATTCAAGAAATTATCCCGAAATAAAAATGACTCAAATCTTCACAGTGAAATACCACGTGATCATCAATCACAGGAGTCTACAATTGGGTTTTAAATGAGTCTCAATCTTCATTGTCAGCTTGACTGGCTTTGGAATCACCTAGGAGACACATCTCTGGGTTTGTCTGTGAAGTAACTTCCAGAGAGGTTAAACTGAAGGACAAAGACCCGTCCTTAACGCGGGTGCCACCAACCCATGGACTGGATCCCCCATACTGAATAGAAAGGAGAAATAAAAGTCAGCTGAACATGAGCTGTATCTCTCTCTCTGCTTCCTGCCAGTGGACACAACATGACCAGCTGCCTCATACCTTGATGAGACTCCACCATGGTGGACTGTACCCCTCAGATTAGGACCCAAATAAGCCTTCTCTCCCCTAAGCTGCTTCTTTCCAGATATCTGATCATAGCACTATGAGAAGTAGCACATACAGAAGACTGGTGCTGAGGACTGGGGCTATTGTTGTCATAATGTGCCTTTGGAAATGGTCCACGTGAATGTAGAAGCTTGGAACTATTGGCCTGAGATGCTCTACAGCTGCAAGTGGAGCTCAGTGGGCCATTCTAGTGAGCATCTGGAAGACCAGGATGTGCACAGCAATTCAGACAGTGGAGACTGTGCCCACAAGGATTCAAAGGGGGTCAAAAGAACTCAACAAGGGTCGGAAAGAGGCCACTTGTGTTATGTTCTGGCAAACAAACAAATGTACACACACAGAGCTGCTTGCCGGCAATCTGAATGAGGCTGAATTCAAGAGTAATGGACTAATTGGGAGGAGATTTTTAAGAGCATTGGGCTGTGGCACGGTTACTGCTCCCTGCTCTCACCCAGACTCACAGCAAGAACCGACAGGCTGAGCAGGAATCTGTGGATAAAACTGTAGGGCAGGGGAATGCAAAGAAAGCAGCTGCCTTAACTAAAGAAGCCAGTACAATCAAGGAGACACCGTCCACTCTGCCCTGGGACAGTGGGCTTTGTCAGCAGGCTCCCAGTCGTCAGAGTCCAATTTGTAAATATACAAATTTATTTGGAAGGATAAAGACTGAGCTTCAACTGTCCATTTAGAGGAGTTTCCTGCCCCAAAACAACTGCTGGGTGCAGTGTTGTCCCAAGTTCAGCTTCAAGGCACACAGAGTTCACTGTGCTGTGGTTGAATGGGCCAGACTATATCTGGAGCTAGTACAGAACTTGGAAGTGCTGCCAACTGGTGCTGGGTTTGGTGGTGTTAGAAATACCAAGTGTTATGAAGTCTGGGAGGCTTGCATCAAAGTTCCAGGAAGCTACTAAGGCCAGACAATGTATGGTAGAATTGAAAAGTGATGCCAAAGTCACTGGTGGTGACATCAGGACCATGTTAGGTGAGGGCACAGGCATGGGCTGGATCTGGCCCAAGAGAGATGCTATTTGTGCTGCCGGAGAGGCTGGGATACCCATGCTCATTGGAATCCCACCACAGGACTCAGAAGCTGGACACAGAGTTGCAAGGCCCAGTATTTGCCTTGCTGGGTTTGGGTCTTGCTATAACCATTCTTGGCTTGTTACTTCCCCATTCTACCCTCTGGAATGGGAAGGTTTACTTTATTATTCTACCCTCTGGAATGGGAAAGTTTACTTTATGCAAACTGGAAGTATGTAACTTATTTATTTTACAGTTTAGAAATCTTCTTGAGTATCAGAGAAAAATTTGGGCTTTTGACAGGCTTTTAGAAATTTTTAAATTACATTTTGTTCATTTATTTTGTCTTTATGAATATGTGTGTATATGAGAGAGAATATGTGTGTATATGTGAGTTAGAGGTGTGTGTGTGTATGTATGTGTCTGTAAGAGAGGGTGTGTGGGTTTGAGTGTGTGTCTAAGAGTGTACATGTCAGAGAACGAAAGAGTATGTATGTGAGAGATTGTGTATGAGTATGTGTGTATGTGTGTGTGAGAGAGAGAGAGACACAGAGACAGAGACAGAGAGAGAATTGTCTCTTTCAACCACATGGATCCCAGAGACTGAACCAGATCGTCAAGCTTGGAGAAGACACTTTTACCAAATGATCCATCTCATTGGCCTGGGACTGGGCTTTTGAGCAATATTGGGGATGTCAAAGATTAGGGGAACTTCTGAAGTTGGACAAAATGAATAATGGATTGTATTATGAGAAGCCCATGCTCTTTTGAGGCTAGGACGAAATATTAAGATTTAAAAGCAATACGTTTGGCTACCAACATGACGAGGTATATACTTGGGATGGTTAATCAACTTAACTAGATTCAGAAACCACAAACTTTAAAGCACTTTAACGTTGTTTGAATTTCTAAACAATGTTTGAGACCACCTCAGTGAGACAGAAGCCAAAACCATGTCCTGAGTATGAGCCCTTTGCAAAAGAGCGATGTGAGAGACCCAATGGGCTGCTGCTGCTGCTGTGAAACCCCTGCCTCATTAACTTAGCTCATGCTAGCTAAAAGCAGATGCTGATTAATAAGGGTGTATAAATAAACAAGCACAAATAAGTGAGTAATACATTGGCAATGTAAGAAGTGGAGTGGAATAAAATACACTCAGCTCATCCAAGTCCCTTGCACCCAGTGCGAACACTACGGAGAGGGGAGGTGGCAGGGCGAGAGCAACGTGACACAGGAAAGACCAAGACGTGATCTGACTGAGAGCACAAATTGTAAAACAAGGGCTTGGTGACATGAGGGTAGAACCTGAAGATGAGATGGAAAGTGACACTACAAGCCCCAGGAGACCTGACGAAGCACCAGGGATGAGCTGACTGACAAGAGCAGAGCGTAGGTGAAGCTGAGGGCACCCATGGGAGATGTGCAGAAAAACTGGAGAACAAGCTCACAAGAGAGTGCAGAGGCACTGAGCCCAGAGATGGTCAAACATGATGATTTGCACCCCTCCTGCCCCAAACCTGGAAAATGCAAGACTTAGTTTAAAAATACATCAAACTACCAAAAACAACAATGAAACCTTTAAAGAATTAAATTTGCAAATATAAAACACCATGTTCTAGAAAATTGCCGCAGAAGGCTCAATGATAGGCCACAGCCTGCCCTGCTACTGAGCGTCCTACAAAGTTTCTATAGGCAGCTGGAGAAAGCCACCCGTCATCAAGAGAGGGGAGTTAGTAAGCCTCAGACTTCCCAGACATAGACCAGAGATCAGGGCGGATGGTCTTCTGAAAGGGAAACTTGCCACTCTCAGTTAAAACATCCAGCCATAATGGAAACATCGCTTCCCCGAGGTTCACTGGGATTACTATCCTGCGGCTGCTCCCAGGTGACAGTAAATTCTTGTAAAATGGCCTGCAGGCTAATCTTTGCCAGCACTCCCCAGCAATCCCTCATTTCTATCCAGTGCATCGGAACACACCAGGGGGAGGATGACAGCGCCTGCTGCTGAGCGGTGGCTTTGGTTTGGAGGCTTACTTCAGCCTTTGGCTTGTCTGCACTTGCATGGTAGGGTTGCAGGGGATGAAAAGAGAAGATGGAACCATGCTCAGCAAGTGTCTGGCACCTACGTCCAAAGACCAGAGGCCTAGAACCTGCCCCCAGCAGTCGGGGTTAGCAGAGCCAGCCCAGAGCCTGACAATAGCAGCCGCTTGCTGGGAAAGCAGTGCCCTGGGGGGTTTGCAGAGCTGCGTTAAGACAGCATTAAAACCAGACAATGAGGACAGGTGTTAAAGAAGCTGGTCACCCCATGTCAGGGGACTGAGAAGAATGTCTAAGTGACCTGAGTGTCCAGTTATGTGACTCAAACATTCTCCTCAAAGAAATGGGCCCCAGCTCTGTTCAGAACCACCACCAGCTGGACAGTGCCAGGCGCTGCCTCACTGATATAGACTATCCTGGGAAAGCTTCTGCCTAAAGGACAGGCATCCACAGATCTAAGCCAGCTGCAAGCTCCTGTCTTCTTGAATTGGTTTCTTCCTCAATGACAGAACAGGCATGACCATCCAAACTCACTGAGGTTCAGAAGCAGCAGAAAAAACAAATGACACCCAGGACCTCATGTAAGGACAGTCTGTGAGTTCAGGGGATGTCCCAGGTCCCAGTTGTGTATTTACTCCACACACATTTCTATTGTGGAGATCATTGTTCCCAGATGCATATGATGCTATGACTCCTGTCATTCCTCTCTTTTTAGTGTGTGTGTGTGTGTGTGTGTGTGTGTATATACATGTGCGGTGTCCATGTAAGTGCAGTTGCCCATGGAAGCCAGAAGAGAGCACTGGGTCCCTTGGAGCAGGAATTACAGGCAGATATAAGACCCCTGACGTGGGTTCTGGGAAAAGAATTTGGCTTCTCTGGCAGAGCAGTGTGTGCCCTGAACGCCGTTCATCCCCAGCCCTTTTCTTTCACTTACCTCTCACATCATTCTTTTAAATAACGATATCATGGCTATCTCTGTAGTGGATGCATTTTTCCCATACTGGGATGTATTTCCTTAGGGAAGAGAAGAAACTTAAAATCCTCGGCGACATGTTTGGGAAGTTCTTACCTGAACTGGACAGTAGGTATTTAAAGTTCAAGTCATTGCTTATGCTGAGGTTCTTCAGGAAAGCATTGTAGTCCACTGTAGTGCCACCATTGATGTTGTACTGTTTCAAGAACCTGCAACACAGATGCTCACTGAAGTCAGACAGAGCTGCAGCAAGCCTGGACAGAAGCATGCTTATTACAAGGTCTGCTTCACACTGCGCTGGCACAGATTTTAATATCTTCCTGCTATTGCTGCCTCCATCAAGACCACCAAGGGAAATACTGCTGCTGAGATTCTTAAATACAGACGTTTGGGACTGGGGAAAAAGGCTCAGTCAGTAAGGCACTTGCTGTGCTAGCACAGGACCAGAGTTCCATCCACAGAACCTACACAAAGCAGGCCAGCATGGACATGTGCCTGCAAGCCCAGTGATGGGGAGGTGGAAGCAGGCAGACTCCTCTGGACACTGGCCAGCCAGTTTATCCTCCCTGGGGAGTTCCAGGCCAAGGAGAGGCCCTGTCTCAAAAAAAAATGAAAAAACAAATAGGCAACTGCTGAGGACAACACCCAAGGCTGTTCTTCAGTCTCCAAATGCATATATACACATACAGACTAAAACTGCAGACACCTGAGGGAGAACACTTTGTCAGCTTGTAGGAGGGCACAGAGAGAGAACAGGATGGAACATACAGTCCTCTTCTTGGGAATGTTCCAGACACACTTCTACAGTTTTCTTCCTTTCCTTGGTTGGAAGAGGGAGGACACCAGATCCCAGGACCCAAGAGGCCACTTCTTCACTAGACAGCAGAAGCAATGCTAGCTTCCTGTAAGAAGTATAGAGACAGGGATCTGGGCAGCGAGCCAGTGAGAATCACATTTCTGTAACCAGGGAGCCCAGAGTGTGAAGGGTGGGGGATGCAAGCAGATGATTGTTTTAGCTGACAGCAGCACATCACCGCAGAAGACAAAACCCTCAGCCCACAGAGGCCCACAGTCTCCAAACAGCAAATGGCCAAGGGGCCCAGCTGTTCTTGAGGTATTCATGGTGTTTACATATGATAAGATTTTTTTCTGGTTGTTTTGAGACAGGGTCTTGCAATGTATCCCAGGCTGGCCTTGAATCCGCTATGTTCTAGCCGTGGCTTCCAAGTGCTAGAGTTATAGGTATGGAACAACCACACGCAGCTCAGAACAAGAAAATTGAAAACCATGCACAACACCTATCTCTCTCTGAAATACACTGAGATAAATGGGAAGCTTTGGTTTTTAATGTGTTTCCTATTATTCAGATCTGTGTGTGATAAACAGTTTTTTAGATGATTTCTGGGTTACTACATTTCTAAAAAATTCACAGTTTTTAAATGTTTGGTTATATTCTCCCCATATGTGTTGGTTTCTATAATTATCTACTTTCATGCTTTCTCAAAATTTAGTAATTAATACTTAAAAGTATTTGCTACTTTTCTGGTTTCCAGATTGAACAGGGAGTGCCACATATCTGCTTCCCACTTGTATGTCTCTTTCCACTTTGATGAAGCTTGCTATTGTCCTAATAGGAAAACTTACCCAGAGAGATGACGGCTGCCAGATGTTAACTCAGAAACTTCCTGAACAGTCCCTGAGCCCTGATCTAGTGAAAGCAGCATAGAAGCTTGAGACCCGAGAGGCAGCAATGTCAGTATCTCTCTAAGTCCTTGGAGGCTGCTGGCCGGCATGCTGCTCTAGCAAGGCAGGGGAGCTTGGTGAGCAGCTCACCCAGCACTGCAGACCTCCAGGCAACGTAGCATCCCGGCAGCCAGGGTCGACTCACAGGAGAACGCTGGCTGGGACTAAGGCCCTGGAGTCCTAAGCTCAGAAACCTGCTGTATGCACACAGAGGACAGACGGAAGCTCACGGTAGCGTGCCCTGGAGAAAAGACTACAGAGATGAAGCCTGGCATTGAACAGAAAGGCAGGGTCTCCAAAGGCTTTTCACGGGGCTGGGGAGATGGTTCAGTCTGAGAAATATTTGCTGTGCAAGATGAGGACAAGAGTTTGATCCCCAGAACCCATGTTTTAAAAACAAACAAACAAAAACCCAGCTGGGTATGGTGGTATGTACTATAATGCCAGAGTTGGGGAGATGGAGACAGGTGAGTCCTTGGGGCTCACTGGGCAGCCAGTCTACCCTAGTCAGTGGAGTCTCAGGTTACACATAAGAACACAAGTGTTCAGTGTTCAGTGTAGAATATTATTTTAAGATGTGCTACACATTTGCTTATGCTTTGGAACATTTGTTTAATGATGCAAAGATGTGTTGCATTCTTTTATGTTGCATTTGTATAACTCTGCAAAGCTATGTTACTTTGCCTGTCTAAAACACATGATTGGTCTAATAAAGAACTGAACAGTCAATAGCAAGGCAGGAAAAGGGAGACAGAGAGAATAAATAAAAGGAGAAATCTGGGGAGAGAGGCTCGAAGATCTAGAAGCCAGAGAAGGAGCAGGACTCAAGGGGCCAGCCACCCTGCTACACACCAACAGCCACGGAGTAAAAAAGTAAAGAAAGGATATAGGACAAAGATAAAAGCACAGAGGCAAAAAGTAGATGGGATAAATTAAGAAAAGCTGGCCAGGAGCCACCAACCCCACATCAGACAGAGGTCTGATCTCCAAAATATATAAAGAACTCAAGAAATTGGTCATCAAAAGAACAAATAATCCAATAAAAACATGGAGTACAGACCTAAACAGAGAACTCACAACAGAGGAATCTAAAATGGCTGAAAGACACTTAAGGGAATGTTCAACATCCTTAGTCATCAGAGAAATGCAAATCAAAACAACTCTGAGATTCCATCTTACACCTGTAAGAATGGCCAAGATCAAAAACACTGATCACAACTTATGCTGGAGAGGTTGTGGGGAAAAGGGAACACTTCTGCATTGCTGGTGGGAATGCAAGCTGGTACAACCCCTTTGGATGGTGATCAGTGTGGCGATTTCTCAGAAAATTAGGAAACAATCTTCCTCAAGGCCCAGTAATACCACTTTTGGGTATATATCCAAAGGATGCTCAATCATGCCACAAGGACATGTTCATAGCAGCTTTGTTTGCCATAGCCAGAACCTGGAAACAACCTAAATGTCCCTTGACCGAAGAATGGGTAAGGAAAATGTGGTACATTTACACAATGGAGTACTACACAGCAGAAAAAAATAATGACATCTTGAAATTTGCAGGCAAATGGATGGAGCTAGAAAACATCATTTTGAGTGAGGTAACCCAGACACAGAAAGACAATTATCACATGTACTCACTCATAAGTGGTTTTTAAACATAAAGCAAAGAAAACCAGCCTACAAATCACAATCCCAGAGAACCTAGACAACAATGAAGACTCTAAGAGAGACTTACAGAGATATAATCTACATGAGAAGTATAAAGTATAAAAAGACAAGATCTCCTGAGTAAATTGGGAGCATGGGGACCTTGGGAGAGGGTTGGAGGGGAGGGAAGAGACAGGGAGGGGAGCAGAGAAAAATGTAGGGCTCAATAAAAAAAGAAAAAAGAAAAGAAAAGCTGGCTAGAAACAAGCCAAGTTAAGGTTGGACATTCATAAGAAATAATACACTCCATGTGTATGGTTTATTTGGGAGCTGGGTGGTGGGCCCCCAAAAGAGTAAACGAATAAAGACAACTACAGGCAGCTCCCAAAGAATGAATATGGCTGACCTCTGGCTTCCACATGTATGTTAACATACATGCAGGCATACACATGTGAACACAAATATACAGTAACTTTTTCTAAAGACTTCCAAAGAAAAAACTTCAATAAGACTGTTCTTAAGACACTATCCAAGGAACTCAAACTCAAGGTGGCAAAACTGGCATGAATGCACAGCCTGCAGAAAGCAGCAAGCAAGTAGGGATCATTGGAGCTGGGTTTAGGGAGAAGGGGATCCCAGTGAGCCCTTGAGCCTTTTCAGCATCACCCCCTGGAAAAACCCCTTTCAGGCAATCCTGGCTCAGACTGGCCTTCTGCAGCTTGCTTTACTACTGGGCTGTTCATAAATGACTTCACATAGATTCAAATACTTGGACCAGAAAAAAGATGGAATGTGGGATGCTGGACAGTGCTGACAAACCTGGTGGTGAGTTTATCTCCAGCCTTGTGTGCTGTATAGGCTGAGATGTGTTCTGCAGGCAAACAGCAACCGTCTAGAAGTTGTAACACTATCCTGGGTCATCACATTTGTGACACTGTCCAGGTAGATGAGCACCTGCCACATGCAAGCATATCACAGACGTGCCACACGTGTTACATCATGTCTTCATCCCCATGCTGTGTGGTGGGTTTCTTGGTGCCTAGCTCATTTTCCCACATGTGTGCATGCATGCATATGTGTGCATATGTGCTCACATGCTTGCTTGTGCATGTGTATGAGTGTGTGTGTGTTTGCAAAAACATGCTGGTAAATGTGGGTGGGTATGTATGTGTGTAAGATGACCAGAGAACAACCTCCTCAGCTACTGTTCCTCAGGCACCATCCACCTGTTTTTATTGTTTTGTTTTATTGGTTGAAACAGAATCTCTCAGAGGCCTGGAACTCATCAAGGAGGCTAAGCTGGCTGGCCTATGGTCCCCAGAGATCCTGCTTCTACCTCACAAACTCTGGGTTTTACAAGCACATGCCACTACAGTCTACTGTTTTTCTCTTCTTTAGTGTGGTTCCTGAGGACCGAGCTCAGGTCCTCATGCTCACAAGGCAAGCACTCTGCCGTCTATGCTGTTTCCCCCAGCCCATTCAACACCTATTTCTTTAATAGAAAACTGAGTCCTGGCAACATCTTGCTCTTCCAGGATTAGGGAATACAAACAAGCACAGCTGTGACTTCAGAGCCTAGCCATTCCTACCAAGCACCTACTGCAGACCTAGGCAGAAGAAAACTGCTAGATTGAGATATTAAACACGCTCCAAGCAGCAAAGGGTGAAGTCAACACCAAAGCAGCCACAGGTGACCGTGTCTTCTGGGGCTCCCATAAGGAAGGCACTAAAGCCCTGCAGAAGGCAGATCCTTTGAGCCTCTGTGTGAGTCTACAAGAAACAATTCTATTGTAGGACATTGTTAGGACCGTGGTGTGAAAACAGCATTGTTTCTGAGGCTTTAAAGAAATCACGAATAAAAATTTGTGGAGTTCTTTATTATTCAATACTTAAGAGATGGGGAAACAGACAGTAACTTTTTTTTTATAGATTTACTAGGTTAGAGACTGCAGTGCCAAACACAAGGTTTATTGTCAAATAAAAGCCTGCTTTGTTTCTGACGGCCTGTTTCAGAAGAGGGCTGCCTCCACTCTGTAATTGCACGCGCAAAATTATTTAATTTGTTTTGTTTGGATCTTATTCTGGACACTTTCCCAGCCAGACAGGATGTAAAAATTAAAACATCTATTATGCCTTTTATATTCTGAGGTAGGTTATAAAGAGGAAGAAAGAAGAAACATATTCAAGAGTGGAAAGGATTCATTTTTTTTAAGTCTCTGATTATGAGCCCCATCCGAGCTACAGTCACATGTCCTCTGTGCTACCTTGCTCTGTGGAAAGTTCCTCTCCTGCCTGCAGCCCTGACCTTGTCTTCAGGAGATGTGTCAAAAGCCTCAGAACAGTAGCCTATAACTCCAGAGCAAGGCATGCCCTTAGCCTCTGCAGAAACAATAAAGGATTGGTGCTTTGGGAGCAGCCTGAATGATCCAGGCATCCCTGGGTCACTAGGACATAAGCCAAGGTCCAGTAGTGGGTGCCTGAATTCACATGACACTGAACCATCTATGTACACACGTGAGTCTGTTTGTATTATGCATTAGGTTTTGTCCTGTTGATTTATAAGCACACTGAGAGATTAACACAAATATTTTAAAGGGGGGACAAGACAGCACCCTCTGTATGATAGAGGGTATTTGGAATATATGAATTGTTTATTTTAGGACTCTTTCACTGAGTAGTTTCGGCCCAGCGAACTGTGGGTAGCTGACACCCCAGGAAGCAGAGCTAAGCCCCAGGGCAGCTGCTGTGCTTGGAGAAGAGGCTGGTCGGGAAAGGACAGGAAGAGGGCACCCTCTCAGCTGGGCACTTCATAAAGCACCACCACAGGGCCGTCCTCCAGCGCTTCTCACTCAAAACTCACGCAGCGCATGAGATATGCATCTGGTCTCCTCCAAGTGATCCTGAGTCTACACCATGAGTGCTGCAGTGTAGCCTGAGTCAAGAACAGGTGGTGGCATCTGGCAAGCACCAGGAAGCAGTTAAAAGCTTTGTGGGCATCCCCATCCTCTGTCAAGACCTGCTGACCCAGTAACAATGGCCTCAAAGGAAAAGGATGTTTGAATCATTTCATGGGGAGGCGGAGCCCATGGTGGGCACCAACAAATAAGTGAAGCTCTACACTGGCCACCTCTCCTCTCTGCCCCAGGCCTGAAGTCAAACTCACTATGGATTGGAAACATACAGGATGGGGACACTAAGCAGGAAAGACTGGTGACGGGTGACGGGGTGGTCAGTAACCTGTGTTCAGATCTGAAAGCCAGATGGCTATGCCCACCCCAGCCTCCTCAAAGAATAAGAGACACTAGGTCCCACTTTTGAGAATTCACAGCTTTGGGAACTTGGGAGAATGTCCAAAATGAAGATGGAGGGAGGGGCCAGAACCTGCCTTTGCCATTTGTCCCTGGCCCTGGCTTCAGGGTCATCACACCCTCTCTGGTCTTGCCACTCACATCTCATACTCCTCATCCCTCATCTTCAGGCAGAACGTTTCCAGGACCCGCCTCAGCTCTTTGGACTGCACCATGCCTGTGTTGTTGACATCGATGAGCTGGAAGGCTTTCTTCATGGTCTTCATGTTTTGGAAGACCTGCACAATAAAGAGGGATTTTGGAAAAGCCAAGGGGCCCAATGGTAAAAACACAAAAGCTAACAAAATATGCAAAAGCTTTTTTTTTCTTTTTACTACTTCTTGTAAAATAAAATGTTTTCAAAGATTCTCAGCAGTACACATTGCACAATGACATCTTTGGAAAAAAAGAACATTTTGCATATATTAAGAGTTTGCAAGGCAATTGTCTCAGTAAATGGTCTTAGTAAGTTTTTAAAAAATCTCTTTTTAATGTGAAGCAGTAAGTCTCATACACAATTCATCCCCTTTTAGGGCTGTATGAAAAATCTTTTTTGTTAATTGATGCTGAAAAACTAGTCCTGGCATAGCTGGACTTGTGTGATTTTTGCTTTTCATGGCCATATGCGAACTATTTTTACTGCTAGCTGGAAAATCTGACGGTCTATTTCAACCTCTCATTTTTTTTAAGATACCACAGAAAAGTTTTGCAACGATCTCTGAATTCAGCAAATGAGAGTTACCATGTGAGGTGTCTGGAAGGGCCCTTGGAAAAGATGCAAGGACAGGGAGTGGGTCTTCATGCTGATTAGACTTCTGTAGGGTTCATCTGAAAACTCAGAGCCCTACTAGCAAGTGCTCACACCCCAACAAGTCTGCATTTTCAGATTTAGTAACTGAGGGCCAAGGAGACCTGACTCAACAGCATGCAGCTAAACAATAAGACGTCATCTTCCAACTCCAGCCTGTCCTTTCACGAAACTCCCCTAAAGCAAGGCTAGACATGCGGACATAGTGTCACCAACAGGGGAAAAAGCAGCTGGGAGTGAGAGCCAAACACCGCGTGGGCAGAGGCATGGGCCTTCAGAGGAACATAAACACTTCCGGCTACTGTGGTCTGGGAGGCTTCCTGCAGGAGGTGACAGGCGCAGAACCATCAGGGGTTGACTCCAGAGCCTGGACAGGAGGGCACCGAGAAACGGCGAGAAGGCTAGATCCCAAGGGATCTGGTTCTACGCTCAGAGGAATGGATCCAGCCATATCCACCGGCCTGGATTCTAAGGAAGTTTATCAGTAAGCCTCAAAGAGTGGGGAGAACCGCTCAACAGCAAGAGGCCCCTTCTCCCAGCATTTTCTCCATGTGTCCCAAGGCCATCCTGGACTGCTGGAGCCCCGCTTATCCATAAGGCAGCCCCGCTTATTCATAAGGCAGCCCCTCTTGCAGCCTCTCCAGGGCAGTTATCTTCCATCTCTAGCCTGAGGACTCAGGAGCTGGGTGGGGTGAGTGGTGTTCTAGAACTGCTTTCAGCTCTTGCCTCTGCCTCACCCTGGTCACTTGCCTCTCCACCTACTGCTCCACCCCTCCTACTGTGTCACCAGGAGACTCTCCTGCAGGATCCTGTGAGTCCTGTGTGTCTATGCAAGACCATCCTGCTGACAACTGAGCTCACTTCCAGAGGCCATGGTTCCACTCAATCTCTGTGCTGTGTTAGTACCAACAGCCACTGACCCTGCAAGATCAAGGTGCTTGTCCCCTCTGCTTTCTAGATTACCCCTCTTCCACAGCCCAAAGCCCAACAGCATCCCGCTCACTGGGTCCCCTGCTTGCAGTTCCATCCCTCTCCTGTGTCCTCCCTACTTATTCTTCTTCATCGGATCCCCTTGAATGCATGATCCCCCTTCTCCCTACCTCCTCAACCCTGAGTGGATTCAGCCCGTGTGTGTGTGTGTGTGTGTGTGTGTGTGTGTGTGTGTGTGTGTGTGTGTGTGTGTGTGTGTGTGTACACACTATGGCAGCAAAGAAGGATTGGCATGCAGTGCCCAGTCCTGGTGGAATGAGGGGTCTGAGTGAAGGGAACAGGTAGCACTTACTGGCACATTTCTCTCTCCACACACCAGGTGTCTGGGAGAGGGGCTGAAAAGATGGCTCAGCCATTAAGAGCATGTACTGCTCTTGCAGAGGACTGGAGTTTGATTCCCAGTACCCATAGTAGGTGACTCAGAACAGCCTGTACCATATTTAGGGTTATCTGATACCTCTTGCTTCTGGGACAGAGCAACATATGCATACGCACACATACATATGCATACATGCCTACAACATGTATACACTCCTACACCCATTTCAACTTTTAAATTTACATTGCCAGTACTGGGGATAGAACCCAGGACTTTGCATACACTAGGCAAGAGTTCCCTTGGAGCCATGCCCCAGCCCCATTCCTTATCAGGCTAACTGTTTGCATTATGGAGAACATAGCTGAGTCCAGATAAGAACATCCAACTGCCTATCTGTCATATGCCAGTGACCCTCAGATTTCCCACACTGGAGCTGCTCTTCCCACAGATCCCCTGCCTTTCCTCTATGTTAACTCACATCCAGCCCATCCGGACAGCCCCTCAGCACTTCCCTGAACTTCTAGAAGGATCCTTGGAAGCTCATGGGACTCTTGTCCCTGTGGTTCTTCAGAACACATTAGCACCACTGCAGGAGAGCTTTCTCCTACTAGTCCTAGGGTCTAGGGTGTCACTGGGTGGAATGTTCAATGGAAAACATGTGTGGGAATGTGTGACCGGATCCTTTCTGTTTGCTGGGGAAACAGTCATATGCTGAGAAAGCCTGTGGTCTAACTGCAAGGGCCTCTTCTGACCTATCAGGACTCTGGTGGCTCTGGCCCAGTTAAAAGGTGACATTTGTTTGGTGTCCAGTGATGACAACCATCACAGGATCACTGGCTGACAGCTGCAAAGCCACATCCTGAGCTCACCACAGCCCACTGTCTTCTAACAGCCAGAGCACATGGGTGGCCCTTATCCCATCCCAGATTGGGACTGCAAAGCACAGACTAGCCTGTGCATCTATCTCCCTCCCCATCCCTAAATCTAAAGATGGAACTTCAGATACCCACAGTAATTGCTTCCAGGGTCAAGAAGAACTGTAGCGCCCTCTCTGCTGCTAAGTCCCCGTCCACCTCTTCTGGGAACGCGGAGGAGGACAGGAGCGACACCCCGCTTTACAGCCCCATGGCAACCCATATGGGTCCCCTGCACGGAGAGCCACAAGCCGCAAGCTTGGCACGGAGCTCACGCCCACCAGAGGTACTTCTCTAAGTTTCCTATCACTTGTCAGACGCAAGTTTGGCACCAGCCACAGAAGGGAGCTACAGATGGTAGGCTTAGCAAAGGCAGCAGAGTGAGGGCCCTGGTGAGCAAGACTGGTCGGCACGGGGTGGGCAAGAAGATGAAGGGAACAAGAAAGCAAAGACGAGGGCCCAGCAGGGATGACCGAGCTCTGTTCATCACCCCTTCCCGGCCAGTGGGAGTGACTTGGAATTCCCACAGGTCATGAGCTCTTCTCCCTGCTGGAAGACTGAAAGGCCTTGAATGATCCCAGCCTCTCTCCTCCTTCCTCTGCTCCAGCTGTGAGCCCATCCTTACCCTTGCTCCCAGTAGCAAGCAAGTACACACTTCTGCAGCTCTGGTCTCTTCTACTGACCAGCTCCCTCCCTGCCCTCATGTATGCTGTGGTCACACAGCACCTGCTCAGAGATGCCTGAGCACACTTTGGATCTGTCTGGACCACTTGCTTCATTTTTCTCTGCACACACTGACACCCTTGTTCCCGGCTTACTTCCTCTCTGGAACATGGCTCTGTTCTAGTCTGCTGTGGTATCCCTGGGCTCAGTACTGCCTGGGCTCAACATGCAGTAACTATTGCACAGGAAGCTCTTCCCTTGTTCTCTGCTGTCCAATCAGGCAGGGCTAGCTGTGGGAAAATACTCTGGCCAAAGCTACTTTAGGAGAAAAGGGCTTATTTCAGTTTCTATTTCCAGGTCCCAGTCCATCATTGAGGGAAATGGGAGCAGGAACTGAAGCATGAACCACAGAGGAGCACACTCTTATTGGCTTGCTTTCTGGCTTATGCTCAGTGGCCTAGGGAAGGTGCTGCTCACAGAGGACTGGGTCTTCCCACATCAATTACCAACTAAGACAGTCTCTCACAGACATAGCCACAAGCCAATCTGATTCAGGAAATTCTTCAATTGAGGTGCCCTTTTCCCAAGGGGCTCTAGGTTGTATCAGCTTTCCTAATCACTCTTCCACCTTGTCACTCTCTCCTGATGCTGACCTGGATAACTTGTGTTTCTCTGTTCAGAACTGGATGAACAGTCTCCTTTGGGGGAAGGGAGTCATGCCCATTGCCTGTCTGACTCAGCCCTCTATTCTAGCTCTTCCCAGGACTCTGGTATCACTTTGGGGAGGAGTGGGTGCTAATTACAAAAGGAGGGGCTGCTACTCCTCCCTGCCCTGTTCAAAGCCAGCACACTTCTCCGAAAGGAAGGCATGGACCTCGTGTCTTTCCCAATGTAAAGGCCAGCCATGATAATCTAAGTCTTTACTTCCTCCAACCATTATTGAAAGACCCGGATAAATCCAGACCCCCCCCCCCAGTAGGAAGAATAGAGCCAAAAGCCTAGCAGGGGAAGAAGAACCAAAAATCTAGGTTAGCCGGTTCAGTGACTCTGTTCCAGTAACTAGCTGACCATAAAGTTAGATTATAATCTTGAGAAACGGGGAGTTAGCCCCTTGTGATTATCACTGGTATTTTCGGAATTTTCCAATGATCACTGGTATTTTCAGAATTTTCCAATGACGCCCTCCCTACCAGCCCCTCACTGTACCCCAGCCCACTCCTCACTCTTCCCACATTCCCCTTTGACCAAACATAATCTTTTCTATAACTCAGCCTCTCTCATGTCCCTCCTAACCCTCTAGGGCAACCCATGCTAGGCCTTGAGAGCCAGGAAGTATCTGACACACTCAAGGTCCTCAGAACACAGATCCAGATTAAAGAAAGAGAGCACATGGCAGGCAAATGAAGTTCAAGTTCCTCCACCAGAAGAGAAAGCCCACCACACTCATGTGTGGCATTGTAAACAGACAGGTCTTAACTCAGATGTTAAAACAAAGCCATTCTTCACACAGAAGTGAAGATGGGGAAGTGACCACTATTTTTTTTTCTAAATAAAGGAACAGAATTTAAAGTTACATACCCTGTGAAGCATTTAGATGACTTTTAGGAGGGTCATTCAGCAAACAGGGCTGTGAGAGAACTGCTGCCAGGGTGAGCGGGTGAAGGCAGAGTGCTAAGTACCCAGATAGCAAGCTTGCACACCATGGAACCCATAAGACATCCCTCAAGCCCACGGTGCATCCTAAAAGAGCGGCAGCCTGGAGGAGGAGGAGGGTTTCGGTGGCTGAATGATGGGTGGTTGAGATGATGGGTACTGTGTTAGCTACTTCTCTTGTGGCCACAATAAAATGTGTGACAAAAACAATGCAGGGGACAAAGTGTTTATTCTGATTCACTGTGGAAGGCTCTGGGGTATGACACTGCAGTCACACCGTCTCTCTGTGAGGCAGATGGGGCTAAGTGTTGGTGCTCAGCTCACTTTCCCCTTTCCATTCAGTCTAGGAACCCAGTCCATGGGACGCTGCTGCCCACAGTCAAGGTGGGTCTTCCAATCCAATCTATCTAGTTCCTCATAGGCATGCTCAGAGCTTATTCCCCAGGTGATTCTGGATCCTATAAAACTACATTAACCATCACAGATAGATGGAAGGAGGGATAGATGGTAGCTATGTAGATAGGTAGATGGATAGGTGGATGGACTGATGGACAGTGGCTAGTTGGCTGGTTGAGCAGATAAATGATGGATGGGTGATGGCTAGAATATATAGGTAAATAGGTTATAGGTAGATGGCATATGTAGGTAAATGGGTTGGTTGGTGGGTGGATGATGAATTACAGATGGGTGATAAACGGATATGTGGGTAAATAGGGGGATTGATTGAAGGATAGTGGCTAGTTGGCTGGATAGGTAGATGTATAGATAGTGGATAAATATGTAGGTATATTGATGGACAGATGGATTGGTTGATGGGACTGATAGGTAATAGCTGACTGACTATATGGATGAATGCATATGTAGGTGAATAGATGGCTAGATTAATGGACTGTGGATAGATTACTAGATGACGGCTAGTTAGCTAGCTTTCAGGCAGATGATGGGTGGGTGGAGGATGGATGATGGATGAATATATGGGTAGGTGGATAGTTACAAGGATTTGGTAGATGGGTTGATGGCTAATGGCTAACTGTATATATGTATGTATGTATGGTTAGGTAATGCAGATAGGTGAACAGATGGGTTTATGGGTAGATTAGTGGGCAATAGCTAGTTATCTGGCTGGCTGGCTGACGGATGGATGACCGGGTGGGTAGGTGGACTGATGGTGGCTGGCTGACGGATGGATGGGTGATGAATGGAGGAAGGATGGATACACAGGCAGGTGGATGGATGACGGATAGTAGCTGGATGGATGGATGAGTGAGTGACTGGATGATGGGCAGGTGATCTAAGGGAATCCTGTACAGCTGGGCAGATCCCCACAAGCATGGCAGACAAGCATCTCATTTCCATTAGGCCTGGGGACCTGCTCAGCATCCTCCTGGCAGAAGATCTGAGGGCAAGTCTAATGAAGGGGCCAAATAATACCAATGGTGGCATATACAGGCCCCCTAGAGTTTCCATGGGTGAACAGACACCAGGAAAGGCAGCATCTGTGTTCTCCTGTTCCCAAGGGCTGCTGGTCAGATGAGGGTCCCTAGCAGTAGGAGCATATAGGACAGACCACCAGCCATGGGGTTAAGGAGGTTAGAGAAGACAGAACTAGGCACCCACAGCTTTGAGACTCCCCAAGTGTGGGCCTAAGACTTTACTGCCCAGAGAAAGCAAGTAAGGAAGTGTGTGTGTAGCTGGGGTGCTCACTCTTCTCTCCTGGATCACAGACTCCATGACCTGAGGACAGGGAAAATGTCAATGAGAGACAAGACAGATAGAAGCCCAGCCCAGGAGGGCAAATTGAACTGCTATGTGACAGAGACCTCTAACCCTCAGGCCTACACTGGCCTGGTTTACATCTACATGTGATCAGAAAACCAGGAGGCCCACCAAAGGCATCCCTCAGTGACAAAAATGGGGAGATCTGTGTGGGCCTGCAGAGCGGCTTGAGGAAGAAAACCCAACTGCTTCCTATTTGTCCCCCACTGAGCTCAGACAGCTCCGTAAACTGCCTGCAGTGGATGCGCTATTACTCGTTATTACTCTGCGGGGCTTTGTTCCAAATGCTTTGTACACAGTATGAGCTCTGGGAAGGAAAGCCGCAAGCCCAAATAAATACGGCCATCCAGACGTGTGTGCGTGTGTGCGTGTGTGTGTGTGTGTGTGTGTGACTGTGTGACTGTGTGACTGTGTGTATATGTGTACAGATGCACAGGTGTGGGAAGGCCAGAGGACAAGAATCACCTCAGGTGTCACTCCTCAGGAGCCATTCATCTTGGGATTTGAGAAAGGGTCTCACTGGCCTGGGGCTGAGCAGCCAAAGAGCCTGAAGGGAGCCACCAGCCTCTGCCTGGCCAGGACTGGGTTTATAAGTACACACCATCACACCTGGCTATGAGCACCCAGACTTTAAAGGGGCAGAGAGCAGAAACCTTCCTCTCTGGAGCCTAGATTTACTCTACCAGCCTGGCTATGGGGAGGTGGCTGTTGGCAGACTAGCTGAGTCCTCCCACCTGTGGGCTTCTTATCTCTTTGACCTACTGGCCAACAGGTCTCTCTCTTGGAGCCCCCTCTTCCAGAAGGGGGTCGAGAGCTGCATACAAAGAAGCACATACACATGCACACACACGCACATATATACACATCATACACACATGTGTGCACACACATGCACATATACACACAAAGAGAGAGGGGGAGGGAGGGAAAGAAAGAGAGACAGAGAGGAGAGAGAGATTGGGGGCAGCCTGCAGAATGAGCCCCAGGGCTGGGAGCAGCTACTGCCCCTATCTTGGCTCCCTACAGTGTGCAAGAGAGTGCTAGCAGCCACTGCTGTCCGTCTGCCACCTTTCTGTCACCACCACCAAACTCGTTTCAAATTGAACAAGTGAACATTTTGAGATGGGACCACAAAAAAGGATCCCTTTTACAATAAACACATCAATGCTCATTTTCCTTATTATTCTACTTTTGGCTATTTTGTATAAAATCTTTAATTAAAGTTTTTCTTTGAAATTGTCATTATCAAGCCAGAAGAAAGGAAGTGGGGAGAAAAGAACAACACAGCTGTGCAGATATGAAGCACTACTCGGGGCTAAATGAACTGGAACGGAGTAGGCGCTTGACGGTTATGTTCTGAGTTTTGGCTCCACGTTCTCAGCAACGCAGTCTGACTTGTCACTTTATATCGATTCCATCTGTTTACACTCTGAGGAGTATTGGCTTCCTACCGTGAACATTTCCTATTTACCAGCTGGTAGAGATGAGCCAAACCAGATAGGAAAAAATTAGACTGCATTCAGAGCCTCATAAACACAGACTCTCAACTCAGGGACGTGTGGGGGAGTGGCGGCCAGGCATCGCTCACCTCTAACAAAGCCCTTGCCTCCCTGCCTGTCTGCCTGAGAGTCCCTGGGCTCTCCCCACTCTGGCGCTCACTCCCTCTCCACCCCACCCCCCACACGCACACACCCGTGGGCACAAGACATTGCATTTATTTATTGAGCATATGCACACCCTGACTCTACCAAAACTGAACAAGCTTACATAAAAAAGACATCTGAATGGGATCCATGGAAATAGAGAAAAGAGGGCAGACAAAAAGAGAAACGCAAATGAAAGAAACTCAGAAGTTGCAGTTCCTGTGATGGAACAAAAACCTGGTTCCGGGTGTCCCCACAGGGAAGTGAAGAGGGAGCCTGCTGCTGTGTACTCTGCGGCCACACACAAAGCCTACATTTGATTTTCATTGCTAGATGCCTACCCAAGACGTATAGCTTAGAGGATATGACAAGAAGCCTACGCCTGTCTACCAAGAGACTCAAGGGTGCCAGGTCTCCACCTTCCTGCTTATCTTTTCTTTCTCTTTCTTCTTTCTCTTCTTTTAAACGGTTTTTGTTGTTATTGTTGCTAAAATATAGTCTCGTTATGTAACCTTTGCCAGGCTTGGAAGTTACAATATAGAGCTGACCTTGCACTTAACAACACTCCCCTGCCTCTGCCTTCTGAGCCATACCTGGCTCCCTTTCTCATGCATTCTACATTCTGGGCAGTATTTCTCTTAGGAGGAGACCCCAGCTCACTCAGGACACAGCCTCACAGTACAGAAGACTAGACTGCCACCCCGACCTGGCACCCACTCTTGGCTGCATGTCACTGGAAAAGGCCCTGCTCAGAAGCAAGCAAGCACACCCAAGGGGGTTGCTCAGGAAAAGTTTTCTGATGGCCCAGCACCGAGGGCTGCCAAGACTTAATCCCATCCTATCCTCCTTGAATGTGAGAAGGCCAGAATCCTGTCCAAAACAGACAAGGACAAGCCCAGTCGCCTCCTCCAGCATGCTCCAGGCAGTTTCTCTGCCTGCCCGTTCCTGGGCAACACAGAGAGAGCAAGAACGATGCCCTGGCAGTGCCTGGGTCTCTTCAGCGATGCCTGGTCTCTGCAGGAGCTCCTGAGCTGCACTTTGCCAATGTCACCATGAACACATAAGGCTCAGGCAAACGCAGTGAAGAAGGAAGATGTGGCAGAGTCAGCGGACCAAGTCAATGGACCTGGTGACAGCTACATGTGGAAGATGACGGGAAGGGGAAGAAAGAGGGAGCCCTATGTCCAGCATGGGGAGCTGGATGGATGAGATGGAGAACAGCACAGCTTGGGCAGGATCTCAGATGCACTCAGGGCACGCTGAGTCGGAAAAGCATCTTCTTCCCTCAGTCCCTAAACACTTTTTCCTGAAAAATTGTTCCAGGCAATGTCTCCAAACCCCACTCTGCCTTCCTACCTTCTTCCTGATTGCTCAGACTGAGGAGTGTATGATAAACACAGGTCCTGGAGTCTTGCTCTTCTTCAGACTAGGCTCAGCCTGCCACCCACTGTGCGCTACAGCACCCAATGGTTACAATCATTCTTCCTCTGACCAACCCACAAGGCCCACTATCCGCGCCCCTCATCTGGCTTCCACATAGTAACTGACATTGACTTACTCAAAATTAAACCTCATTCAAGGTGATGTGGTGACCAGCGAAAAATAGAATACCACCCTCATCAAGGAAATTTCTCTTTGCAGAAGACAAAGATCACTACAGAAAACCATAACCAATCAAAATGCAGAGCTGTGGACACAGTTCTAATTGATAATATCCACAAAACAACTCCTAAGCCCAAGGGAACATTTAGAAGAGGGGACAGGGGGACTGCAAGAGCCAGAGGACTGGGGAGGTTGCTGTGAGACTGTGTCTCCTTGGAATGTCAGAGCTACGCCCATGAAGTTTCACCAACATAACTGTGTAAACATGAACTGAACAAGACAACATCAATCAACATGCTAATGTGGAAGGGGAAAGCTCATGCGGCCTCGCCCCGACACACAATGAACAGAATGCTGAGAGAGGATAAACTGTCTTCCTCAGGGAAGAGCACACCTATTGGTTATCCAGCATCATGGTCAGCCATGAACACATATACTAGTAATATTATACAAACTGAACAATTTGTACTTATATATTTAGAGATATGTGGGTGTGTTATGTGTATATGTTTTTATGTATATAACAACAATTAATGAACAAAGAAGCCATGCATTTGAAAGACAACAAGGAGTATATGGGAGGGTTTGGGGGAGAAGCAGGAAGGGGTAAATGATGCAGTTATATTAATCTAAAAAAAATCCCAAAAAACAAAACCAGACCACCATCTTTTATCAGGGCTTGTGTTCTTGCATCAACTTTATGTGTCTGAGGGAGGAGGGGACAAGGATCGAGTCTTAGTCTCACATCACCTGTCACCACCTGGTCCCCATATACCAGCACATGCCCAGCAAATACAACCCAATGAGAAAATGCAGTCAGTGGCTTCAAAGGCCTCCTCATAGGCATCCCAGTTCCATCTGATGCACTGCAAGGTTCCCCCACAATACTGCATACAGCCACACCTTCACACCTCTCCCCCAGGGGCATGCCCTCACCCCAGAGACTCTCAACACAGACCCTTCCTGGCCTACACATTAAGGTTTACATCTGGCCCTCAGCTACTTCTTTTTCCCTAGCCTTGCTTTTGAATCAGGCCTGTCCCATCTGCCTTGAGATCACAGGCTGCATCAAAACAGACACACGCTTATCTTCCTTCTATAACCAACCGTCTTCACTGTACCCCAACACTGTCTTCCAAGCCACTTTCACCTTGTCTCAAAAAGCTAACCATGTCTGAACATGAACCCCATCTGCCTTCATCATTAGCTGTGCCTGACCACTCCAGGTGATATGAGCAGTTCTCCATAACCAGAGCACTGAGTCAGCATTTGCTGAGTATATGTCAGGTGCTGGGAGCTGTTCAAGGCATCTAAGTGACACAGAGAAGGTGCCCCAGACATGATACATACAGTCACTCATAAAGAAGTAAACACTTGTCAGAAGGTTGAGTGTCGAAGGCATATTGTCAGATAGCATCTCTGAGAAATAAATGCTCATGAGGGGATGAAGAGAGGGCTCAGTGGTTAAGAGCACTTGTTGCTCTTCCAGAGGACCACAGAGGTTCCCAGAATTCACATGGCAGCTTACAACTGCATGCCTCTAGTCCTTGCACTGGGAGGCAGAGGCAGGGAATCTCTGTGAGTTCAAGGCTAGTTTGGTCTATAAAGCAAGTTTCAGGACAGCCAAAGCTGTTACACAGAGAAACCCTGTCAAAAAAAAAAAGAAAGAAAGAAAGAAAGAGAGAAAAAGAAAAGAAAGACGCCTCCAAGAATCGTCTGGCCTCCATGGGTACCAGGCATGCACATAGCACACAAATATATATGAAGACGAAACAATTAAACACATCAAATAAAACTTTTAAGAGCAAAAAAATGGGACATACAGAGCTTGCCTGACTGCATGTGGCGGTTTGAATAAGAATGGTCCCCATAACTCATATACCTGAGTTCTTAGTCATCTAGGAGTGTAACTCTTTGATAGTATTAGAAGGATTAGGAGGTGTGGCCTTGTTGGAAGAAGTTGGGGCAGCGGGGGGGGGGGGCTTTGAGGTTTCAAAAGCCCTTGTCAGGCCCAGATTCTCACTACCTTCCTCAGCCACTGCTCCAGCACCATCGTCCCTGTATGATGATAACGAACTGAGCCTCTGAAACTGCAAGCAAGTCCCAAATAAGTGCTTCCTTTTATAAGAGTTGCTGTGGCCATGGTGTCTCTTCACAGCATAGAACAGTGACTCAGAGTCAAGGAGCAGACAGGAAGAAGGCAGGACAGCCAAGTGTGGGGTTTAGGAACATTACCTGGAACAAGTTTCTGGGAAGAAAATTGTCTAGTGGGAGAGACAAAGGCTTTCCCAGCTCAGTGTGCTTAGGGTGGATTTAGGATTACTGTGTGTTCTCCACAGCAACGAAACCCTTGGGCATCCTCGCCTACAGCCTGATAAGAGCTGGTCTGTGTCTGCACCAGCAACTCTGGATCTCATGTAGCAGACAGTGTTAAGGACTAAGAGAAGGGACTGAACAGCCAGATATAGATGGCTGAGCAAGATGGGCCACAAGCGATGCTTCTCTGGACACCTGTGAGGCTGGACCCCCTGAAGAGGTAAACATGGGTTCCATCAGTGCAGGCCTGCTCACCCTCCCCCTGACTGTAAACTACATGCCATCTCTTCACTTCTCATCTACTATTGCTGTGCCTTTTACATGCGAATGTTTCCTAATTTTCTAGCCCTCTCTATGAGACTGGCACATGACAAGCTCTTTTATCTATTATCACACAGAAGCACAACCCAGTGACACCCTTTCCTAGTCTCCCAGGTGAGCAACAGCTGCAGGGAGACCAGCTTTCTCAGGGTCACTTGACATTGGGGTTCAAACGCCCGCTCAGGCTGCCTGATTCCCCACTCTATGCAAAAACTTGACTATCCCCCTTTGTTTGTGCTATTGGCTTGCCATATGTGGGATACGTAGCTTAAAAGTCAAAAAGATAAACTTAGTCTGAAATAACTATAAATTCCAATTGAGTCTTTGATACTGTTTCCTCATGAAGCTTCAGTAAATTAATAATAGATCAACCAAAAATAGCTTCTGGGCTAGAAGTACTTTCAGCATGATTTTCCGATAGAGTGGCAAGTGGTTGTTTTGCGGTGTGAGCTGAGCATGGAAGCACCGCTCTTCATTTAGCTGCACGGAAGGCACGTGGAGGAAGCTGTGACATTATTAATCACTATATTCGGTTATGATTGATGGGCTTTTCTGCGGGGAGGAAGAAGTGCCTCAGATACAATCTGTCCCAACAGCTCTGCGATATGCTAATATTTTCTTCAGATGAAAGAGGAGATGTGTTCAAATACCTGCCGTAGCAGGCGATTAATACTGAGAGCTCCAGAGGGGCCAAGGAAGCAGGAGCTGGAGGATGGGCCAGGGTAAGCAGGGGCCAGAAGCCTGTGGGTTTAGCAAATGACCTCTGTTTCAGCTTAGCATGGCTTTCGTGTGGGGGGTGGTGTGGTGTATGTATGTGTGTGTTCATGAGGAACTGACATGTGTGCAGGCATATGAATGTACACATGGAGCCAAAAGTCAATCTCAGGTATCCTTCCTCAGGAGTCAATCATAGTTTTTTGAGACAGACCTCTCACTGGTACTTGAAGCTCATAAATAGGCTATGCTGATTGGCCAGTAGGCTGCAGAGACAAACCTTCACCTGCCCAGCACTGAGATTACAAGCATGTATTATAATGATCAGCTTTCTTACATGGATGCTGGGGGCTGAACTCAGGTACTCATGCTTTCAAGGCAATCACTTCAATAGATGAGCCATCTCTCCAGTCCTAAATATAACTTTGTAAATGCCTTTTTAAAATAAAGCTCACCTGTCTAGGAAAGACGACCTGCCCCTCACTCTTGTGCCTTCTCCACTGGTAAAGCACAGACAAGCAGGCAGCTCACTTGAATGATCCAATTACTTCTGAAATGATGCAGGCTACATCCTACAATGCTGAGGCACCAGGGTAATCCCATCAATGCTGTGTGAGATCACTCAGTGTCCAATGTTAGTCACAGCTGACTGGGTCGACCAGATGTTCCAGCATCATAAGTGCCCATGCTCTGGAGCCTTTCTCCTTTGGAGAGTTACTTTTAACTTGGAGAACCACACAATGCAAACAGCCTGGGCCTTTGGCAATTTCTCCTTTTATGCCTCCTTAACTGAATAACATATGCTTGAATTCCAGTCTCTGGTTCAGAACTGGTTTTGTGTGTGGCAGGTTGAGAAGGGTCTGGAGTCCTAGCCATGCTCACGATATGCCACACTCCTGTGCAAAGCGGAACCACTTGGGGCTTCTCAGCCATACTCTGTACATGGCTATTAGTGCTCCCCACCCAGACACAGGGTGAGGTTTTCTTCCTTTCTCAGCCTCTTCCATGTCTACTACACTTTATGTGGAAGTCCACAAACACAAGACAGGGCAAAGACCAATGTCACTAGCCTCACTATGCACTGACATTTCACTCTGATCCCTTCCTGTCTGGTTGGAGCCCTGACTTCAAAAACGTGAACTGGCTAAGTTTTGGACTTATCCCGCACCCTGTGATGGAGCTGGGACCTGCAAGGTAGACAAGGGACAAGGGCACAGGCAACAGGGTGGGAGGAAGTGCTAAAAGGCAGGATGCCAGGGAAAGCGTAGGGAAAGTGGCTGCTCCACAGACAGGTGACCTCATGGTCAGAACAGCTTTGTTTATAACTCTGGTAGAGGCAACAGAGGCTACTCTCAGATGAAGGGTGACCCTAGCTATGGACATGAACAGGTCATGCTTGCTGAATGCAAACATCAGCCACAGCACCTTTCTGAGAGACCCCGGAAGCAGGGTAGCTCAGGGTGCTAAGAAGGAGGCTGGATCTGGGGTTTCTCCACCCACAGCTGTGTACCCATGGCCAGGCTGCTCACCCTTTCCTCAGTTTCCCCCATATTAGTATGGAATGAGAGTGGTCCTTGAATCTCTGGAGACAGGTTCAATACAATGAAGCTCCTAAAAGAATCCTAGTGAGCACTCAGCATGCTGCTACTGGGACTGGAGTGGGTAAAAGTTACACACTGATTAGTGTCCAGAAGAAAATCAACAGTCAGGTGCCTTCCCCAATCCATCCCCTCTCTCCTCCTCTTGCTCAGCAAGCCTGCCCTGCTCTCTTTTGCTGTGATTATCCTGAGTGGTCACCTGATTCACAGGCGGGACTCCAGCCACCACATGAGGGTACACAGAGCTGGTTCAGGCTGCTGGCAGGGACCTGTTCCTCCCTCGGCCAAGGGTGGAAGTGGGTGAGGGGCACATGCCAGCTGAGAGGCATGGGAAGAAGTTTCCCCTGGTGTCCTAATTTCTCTTCTGTTGCTATGATTAAATGCCTGATCAAAAGCTACTTAAGGAAGAAAGGGTCTGTTAGCTCACAATCCCAGGTATATCATTTCAGGGACTCAAGAAGCTGGTCATACCACATCCACAGTCAAGAGCAAAGAGGCTAGACACATCCTTGCTTACTGCTCATGCTCAGCTTGCTTTCTTCACTCTTTCCCAGTTCAGGACCCAACCATGAAGCAGTGCTGCCTACATTCTGGGTGGATCTTTCCACCTCTATTAACAAGACCATCCCTGACAGACATGCCCACAGGCCAACCTACTCTAGATAATTCTTCATTAAAACTATCTTCCCATGAGAATCTAGGCTGTAGCAAGATGTAGTTTAAAATGAACCAGCACACCAAAGAATGGATAAAGAAAATATGATACATTTACACAATGGAGTACTACACAGCAATAAAAAATAATGGCATCTTGAAATGTGCAGGCAAATGGATGGGTCTAGAAAAAAACAAATTGAGTGAGGTAACCCAGACCCAGAAAGACAAATATCATATGTACTCACTTGTAAGTGGCTTTTAGTCATAAAGCAAAGAAAAACCAACTTACAGTCCACAACCCCAGAGAACCTAGAAAACAAAGAGGATTCTAAGAGCGACAGACAGGATCTCCTAAGTAAATTGGGAGCATGGGGGTCATGGGAGAGGGTAGAAGGGGAGGGGGAAGAAGAGAGGGGAACAGAGAAAAAAATGTATAGCCCAATTAAAACAAATAAACAAAAAAGAAATGTAAAAAAATAGCAATAAAAACAAAACAAAAACACTAACCAGCACACCTTGCTTTAGGGAAATTCATTGGAAACAGGTGGGGGGAGGGGGTCTCTGAGGTATCTTGTGTTACACCTGAAGAGGGAAAGCTCATAAAGATCAGAGAGAGAGAGAGAGAGAGAGAGAGAGAGAGAGAGAGAGGAGGCTGATCAATCTCGAGTCAGTTCCCTTTCCTCCTCTCTCTCTCTCTCCCCCCAACTAGTGAACTGAGGTCTCTCCTGGCCCTCACCTGAAGAATATTACTTATTGTGTGGCCAAGAAAGTGCCAGCCAGTGTCAGGTCAAGGATCTAGCATGGAGAATCAGGCTCTCTAGTCTTCAGAGGCATGGAACACCCATCCATCCACTTACATTACTCCTCTTGCTGATACAGTGCCATGGTAAACCCCACCATGGATACAGGAAACCAGGGCAATGAAAAGCCTGGCCTCCCCAGGAAGCAACCAGAGTGCCTGTAACTCTCTAAAGCCCACTGTCCCTAGTTTTCCAGAACGGGGAACCTGAATGCTACAGAGATCCAGTAGAGGCCCAGGAACACACAGCCAAAGGGTTTCTTTGTGACTGCAATGAAGGTCAGGGCCAAGTGAGTATGTGAAGTCCAGGCACTGAGGGTGAGTGGAATGGACCTGTGTGTAGACTGAATTTGAGCCAAGACTAGGTAGATCTTCTGAGGCTGCCCTGAGAATGCCCTTGACTAATAAAGGTGGGCCCCAGGGAAATGGCACCTCTCCACCCAAATCCACATGGTAAAGTCACTGAGTTGAGACAGGGCCTAGAAATCATCCAGCCCAGGCTATGGTCTGGCTGACAGAAGGCAAGACTCCAGTGCCCTGGGGCTCACTGGATAATGAGGGTAACCGCGAACACACATTGGCAAGTCTGAGTCAGAAGGCAAAGGTTGACACATCACCTTTACCACGGAAAAACAAGGGGAATGACAGTCCTGGGGTCCAGCTAGTCTGCCCAGTGACCGTGCTCTACTTTCAAAGGCACAAGAGTTAACTCTGACCTCCAAACTCAGTGGCATGCGCATGTGTTCTTGGCTCTCATAAGCTATGTGTACCTGTAGTTAAAACAAACAATGAATGTACTCTCTTTCATTCCAAATGAACTCTCCCAGCCCTGGAAGGAAGGCACAGAAAGCACCTAACTTCACCCGTGGCCACCCACTTAGCCTTTAGCATCATCATGTAACCCCTACCAATATCCAGGGAACAAAGAAAGGACTAACAGGTGGGATGCCGGGTCTATTCAGTGGGGCAGCCCTGTGTGGGATGCACAGTGGAAGAGATGTTTTCATGTGGCCTTCTGGGGCTCTACCTCCCCTCAGGAAGAAGCTGTCGCTACCAGCGAACCTCCTTTGGATGTCTTTAATCATACACACACCCTTCATGGTGGGCACTGTTGCCTGCACTGACACATGAATAAACTCAGTAACAAGGACTTGCCTGAGGCCACCTGGCTGGGAAATAGCAACATCCTAAGAGAGGAACCAGGCCATGGTGGGGTCCATGGTTAGTTTTGGTTGGCACAGTCAGGGTTGTAGGCAGAACTGGGCTTCAGGTGTTTTTACCAGTAGAAGCTGAAGCCCCAGTTCTACCTATGACCCTCAGAGCCCTGTCCTCTCACGAACCCACAGTGGCTTAAACTCACTTAGCAGGCAGCTTCCATGGGGAAAAAGCTGGGTTGACAAATGGCCTTAAGTCAAAGGCTGGAGAGCAGGGATGTCCCCTTTCACATGCGAGCACAGGATGGGCTTTGCTGTTAACATCTGCAATGCCCACCCATGTCCACTCACTGTGGACACTCTGTAACACCTCCTATCCATCCATGGTGACACTTAAGCTGCAGGGATGGGGAGGACCATCCCAAACAGCTGGCTTTCCCAGGAGCATCCTATGATGAATATACCTTAAGTAGAGACAAATAAAAGACACGACCAAAACAATTACCCCTAGTACTGAGTGTTTCTACAGAACAACCCATGGGCTACAGCCGAATAGGGACCAGGGCCCCTGCTCACACCAACATGTGACTCAGGTGTGGGGACACACAATGCTCTGAAATGATCAGCTGGTGATTTTTCTGGTGTGGAGGAGATAAGCTGGAGAACTGGAGCAAATGTTGTGGCCCCTCTTAGTTACTTTTGCGTCTGAAATATATGGAAGTCTCAGAAGAGTTCAAAAAAGAAAGAAAATGCGTCCAATTTAAAACCAACATATTGAATCGAGTAATTTAAGCTATGATTCTCAAACTGTTCATGGAACTGACAGGCTCTGGTGCATTTTAAAAAGACGTCTCAATTCCAAGCCTGGCATGGCATCCCCACCCCCTCCCAGCCGGGTGAGCCCTAACCAAGTGGCACAGCCACAAAATCTCATCTAAACACACAGGAGCTCCCGGGGCTAAGTGACTCCTCACTGTAATATCTCCCGCTTGGCACTGGACTGGTTATTTTCTCCAAGCTGCTCCCGACTGGCATTTACTGCTCAGGAGCAGTTGCATCCTCATCCTGATGAGAAATTCACTCAAGTCTGACACAGAAACAGGACAGGCAGCTGCTCATACATGTCCCAAGTTAACACAGAAGATGACGTCATCATCAAGAGCTATAGGGTGGCAGGCAGGGTGCCTTCTTTCACGGTGCTCACATGACTAGGAGCCCTCACTAGGGTCACCTGCCTGGGCTGACAGGGTGGGGAGAGAATCATCTTTTAAAATCCCTGTTACCTTTTCGGCAAGTTGGGCTTCAAGCTCTTTGAAGGTCCGACTGTGATCAATCTCGCCCCCATTTCCCCTTGAAAGTAAAATAAAAACAATTTTTGTTACTATCCCTCCCCAACACATACAGATGTTGACACCGGACCTGCACAGTACTGTGTCAAAGCCTTTCTGAATCACCTCTTTTAAAGTGTTAATTTTTTTTTCAGGAATGTGAGCTTCCCTGGGCCTTACTTTCCTTATCAGTAAAAGAAAATACAGTATTTACTTATCTTCAGGGACCTAGTGGACAACAAGGCTCACTTCATCCAAACCCATAGCACTGTTCTGGGCCAGGAGTCATCAGATATAGAGTCTCAGTGGGACCCTGCTCCCAGCTTCTAAGCTGTTGCACCCCATCCTGACCATGGTGAATTCCAGGTCCTGTCTAACACCGGGAATCTCTCGGTAAAGAACTTCTAGGCCATTGTGAGCCTGCATCACCTGCTTGGCTCCACCTGCTCTCCTGCAGGATCTGTGTGGCTACCAAGCCTTGGAGCTTTCTTTAAGACTGACTGGTGGGGTTGGGTACTGAGCGGGGAACAGAGGGGAGAATGTGGGCTCCACTCCTTCATGCCACTTCTCCATCACCTCCCACACAGCCGGACTAGACCGGGGTGGGCAAGAGGACCTCCCACCTAGAGAAAACAACAGATGGAAAAAAACAAACAAGTGGCGGTGGGTGCCAGGGAGAGAATAGTGGTGAATGAGGGGATGCTAGAGGCAGGACAATGGGTAATCTCTAGGGTGAGGGACTAAGAGGCCTCTGCTCAGGTGTGATGTGAATTGAGACCCTTGAGCTAAAAGACAGTGCAGCTCTCCAGGCCAGACAAAGGGGACGGGCAATAGTAGGCAGCCCCAGGGGCAGAAATCAGAATTAAGTGACTGAAACTTGATGAACGGATTAGAGGCACACATGGGAAGTTTAGAGACACAGGGGTGTTGTGAGCCATAAGAAGGAATCTGGACTTCTAGCTAAGGGGCATGAAGCCCTCGGAGCATCTCACTTCACTTTAAGAAGCCAGTGCTGAGAGCAGATCAGTGCTAGCTATGCCCAAGTTACAGACAGGACAGGTCAGCAATCCAACTCTGTATTAACATAAGCTTCTTCATACTATTTGAGTAGCATATTCAGTCAATGCAAGACGCTGTTCAGAGAATACACCTAAGAGTTACAGAATAAAAATCAATAGTGAGCGTAGAATAGCACAACCTTCTAAATCCTTTCACTTTCGCCTTTCTGTGCGCTAGGTCTACATGTTTCTCTAGCAGGAACTCGTCAATCTTTGTCTTTTAAGCAAAATGTTTACAATAGTTAAATGTTTAAGTGTAATAACACACAGTTCTTGTAACCAGCAGCTACTCTGACTCTCTGTAGGGAATCTTTCCATCTTCTCCCCTCAACCTTTTTATCCTTTAACCGAAGGCATCTTCATTTTTCAAGTCCAACACCTGGGTTACCAGTCTGCAGTTTCTGCCCTTTAACTGAGTATTTAGCCCCTTTACAGAATGTAGGATGCACATGTGAGTTTGGGGTTGGTAATCTGCTGCAAGTTCATTATTTTTACCACTTGTTCTAGATTTTTCTCTCCTCTCTTCACTTTTAGATATTTTTAAAACTCATTTCCTTTTTCTCTGTGTGGAAGTTAAGCATTTGCTCTGTATTGGTCAGTGCCCTAACAATGTGCAGATGTAACACTTCTGTGTGTGATGGGGCTCAGAGGACTCCACCTTGGTGCATCCACAGGAATGCTGTGACCGTTTTGCACAGCCGATCACACTTCTGTTTACTCAGTTTCACGATGTTCGCTGTTTTCTGTTCCTAAAAGCACAGGCCTTCGGCCCTGGTCATTTTTCTTTTGCCCCCTCTATACTCACAAACGAAATTCAAGATGCCTTTCTTTGGCACAAATCTTTATTTTGTAACATGTTTCCCACCCTCTGGCTTCAACTCCTAGTCTCCTTCCTCAGTCCCTAGCGCTGGCTCCACCACCCCTGCCCAGACTGAAGCGGCCTTGGAGGCCTTCAAGTTCAAGATACAGCCATGGTCAGGCTCCTTTCTTCCACACTGGCCCCTCTCCTAACGGATCTGGTGGCTTGCCTCTTTGTGGCAAACAGCTTGTCTTCCCTGCAGGCCCTACTTCTCTTGGCTCACAGCCTTTGTTCTTCAGTTCTTCTAAGGCACGGCTACCTGCCTGGAACCAGCTATACCATTTGAATCTGTGCTCTGCTACTGCTGCCTGCTTTATCCACTTGAATCCTGGTAGGCAGCCTGGGGAAGCAATGCTACACCACAAGGCCTGTTCTCTGGTAGGGAATTCAGCTTCGACATAATGATCATACTCCAGAAACGTCCTCAGAACTCTGTGGAGAGTCTTTAAAGGTGGAACTCAGAATGCTTTTTCAACTTCACTGAGATCTGTGTGATATTATACAAGGAAGACTATTAAAATTTATCCAGTCAGCACAGTGCCAATGCCATGTGGATCTGTCACTGCATAGAGGGCGCTTTGTGCAGTCTGTACGTAAAAGTGTCCCATATGCCCACCAGAAGCAAATCACAGTAGTTACACTAGTTCATTTTGGCTGGGCATGTAGTTCAGTGAAGAGCTTGCCTAGCATGGGCAAGGCTCTGGCTGGTCCTCCTGAATACACCCACCCCATACACACACCAGAGGAAAGAGAGAACACTAATTTCTCTTTTAGTAAATCACCGCACAGGTGTTCTGGAATATAAATGGTGACGCTGTTCATACTGCAGAGCATCCATCCTGGAGACAGCAGCCCCCATTCTGAGCACAGCATAGACTTAAACATCTGGGCTATAACAGCATCTATAGGTAGAATGTCCCTTCACTCTCCCTGCTGCCTCCACTGTAGTCAGCTTGCCATGGCACACCAGCAGCCCCCATGGTAACATTTACATGTGGTCAGTTCTGTTATAGATAAGGTGGCCAGGGCAGGAGAGAAGAGATAAAAGTGATTTCTGAATGGTCTTTCCTCTGCATGACCAATGGCATAGAGTATGACCTGGAATAAAGATGTCCTCCACAACCATCTTTCCAGGAGGGAAGGGCTGTGGCCACAGTAAGTCTTACCTGTACCACAGCAGAGACTTGAGCTGTTTTTCTGCTACAGCCCAGGGATTGGAAGTTAAGCAGCTCCCACAGGATGCCCCTCAGTTGATGCAAGCTGGTATAAACAAATCATACAGGACCTGGCTGAAACACACTGGACTGAAGACAGTAGGCAAACCTCTGCTGTTTCCAACATGGATGCTCAATTCCTGGTGTGGAAAGTATCAAAACGCCACATAATACCACAGTGGCCAATGCAGCTTGCTTCAGAGCGTGAGCAGCTCGGCCCCAGCTGACCAGGAGCAGCGACTCCCCATGTCCCAGCATCACAAGACAGCTGCACTGCATACCTCTAGCTAAGAAAGGACCTCAGAGGAGATGTGATTTCTGTGCATGCCCATGACGCACAAGAACTTTCCTTCTTGCATTGGTGAAATTCCTAACTTGGCCGACAGGCAGTTTCAGGCATCAGGCAATGAGTGATAGTGCAGAGTCTGCTCGGCCCGTGGCAGCTTGTAACAGAGTAGTTTCAGGAAAGGGCCAGGGTAGAGACACCCTGGCCCCATCATGAGTGTGTTCCTCAACCAAGCTACCCCTTCCAAAGTTCAACCACAGGTTGACAATCTACTCCAGATTTAAATCCAGTACTGGGCTAATCTGTCCACGAAGGCAATCCTCATTATCCAGCCACTTCCCCAGGGCCCATCAGCTGTCAATCAAGGCTGTGAGATCGGTGAATACTTTTCTCACTGATTTTATATTTCTCTTATTTTTAAACGTTAACCAATTTATTTACTTGTTTTGCACAGTATACATGTGGAGGACACTTGTGGGAATCTGTTCTCTCCTTTTATCATGTGGGTGCTAGGGACTGAACTCAGATCATCGGGATTAACAGCAAGTACCTTTACCTGCTGAGTCATCTTGCTGGCCCTCTCTCTGATGCTGACATTCTGCCATTTCAGCATGATATAACTAATTAGGCATTTCTTTACCTTCATCTGGCTAGAGTCTCAGTTGTTGTCTTTTTATCCCTGTGCTCTTTCTCTTCCATGGCTGTGGTTTGAATATTCCCTTCCAAATTTTGGTGTTGTGTATTAAAGTAGGGCCTTGAAGACCTTATCAGTGTCGAGGGAGCTGGTCCTTGCACCCCTTGCCTTCCTCCAGTAAGACACATGGAGAAGGCTGTGGTGCTGGGGCCTTCATCTTGGACTTCCTGGCCTCTGGAACTCTCTAAAATAGATTCCACTCTCAGAAATCACCCAGGCTATGTATTCTGTTACAGGCACACAAAACAAAAGAGGACAGATCTTCTTGGAAGTGTCTCCTCCGAGTCTTTGTCCCTTGTGCCCATCCTCTCTGTTTTGCACCTCTGTGTCCTTCTGTGCTGCATCCCTCAGAACTGCCTTCCAGTCCACTAGAGTTCTCTCCAGCTGTGTTTACCCCACTGTTCTCGCCAACCTGCTAAGTCTACACCTAGAATGTTCAGCATCATGCGTCCCATCATGCACCAGCACTATCAGAAGTGTTCTTCTGCTTGGTTTTCCCCCTGCGGTGGCCCCTTGGCTTTGCCTCTTGATTCTTTACTTCAAATGGACAGCAAAACTAAACATAGGAATTCACTACAATGTGGACAGCAATTCATTATGACTTGGTCAAAGCCCAAAGAGCCAAAGCTGACTGTACAGAAAGTATCCTCCTCTGGACTCCAATTTTCATTTTATTTTGGCCTCCTAGAGGAGTCCTCCTCTTGACAACCCACTAACACACTAAAATACCTATTTATATATATTTGACTTTTTATTCAGCATTTTACTTGTGTTCCGTATAAATGCTGTTCATGGCACATAACCTGCCATGTCCACAGAAGGAGACTTAATTAGAATGCATGGTCTCCAACCATCAAGAGAATTCAGCTCCATAGTAAATCAGAAATCTTCAAATTTGATTTAAATATTTAACCTTTTATAGTTAAGAAAGTAACTTCGGATCCTTCTCATCTCAAATCATCAGACGAAGTTTCATAATAAGACACACGCAAAAAGATCTTTCACTTTTGGTTTTTCCAGCTTCTTAATTATTTTTATACAAAGAATATTCAAAACAGGATATGGTACACACAACAATTCTAACCCACAAATGGGGTGGGATTGGGTCAAGAGTGTGGATACAGAATCTGTAAAGGAAGTGGTCATTCTTCTGAGTGACTCTGGAAAGCAGCTTAGTCTGTAACTTACTCAACACCAAATAGAGCACTTAGGCCTCCCAGCCACAGACTATATATGGGTATGTTTCTGGTGCTGTGATGGGTAATTTATAATTAAAAGAATTGTTTAGGCTCATGGTTAAGGAGTTGGTTAAAGAACTGGATGGTCCAAGGTCTCTAGTGAGGGCCTCACACTCCTTCAGCTGGTGGCAGAAAGTGGAAGAGCAAGGGTGCGAGGAAGAGCAGGCGGGCACGTGAGGAAGAGCAGGCGGGCGCGTGAGGAAGAGCAGGCAGGCGCGTGAGGAAGAGAGATCCTGAGAGCCTCTGGCTTCACAGAAGCCACTCCTGAAGGTAAATGATCTAGTCCCGTGAGAGCAAGAGCCTACTATCATGGACCCAGCACAACCTTTTCCACTGGTTCTTACCCCAAAACCAAAGGCTCTCCATCAGGCCCCACTCCCAACAATGCCAATCAAGAAATTAAGGTTAACGTGTGAATTTCTGGGGACCGGCTCAAGCCACAGAGAGGGCCTGATATCTGTCACTGCAGTGAGAGTTACTTCACTAGTGGTTTTTAAATTATGATCTAACGAAAAGAAAGTCATGAACTTTGTTCTCATGGGCTGGGAATACAGTTGCATGGAAAAAAGCATTTGTCTAGCATGTGTGCGGTCTCTGGGCTCAATCTCTTACTACCATAAAAAAAAAAGAAAAAAGAACCACTAAACCATTTTAAGTACACAGTTCAGTAGTGTTCAGCATATTCAAGATGCTGTGCAGAAGTCTTAAGGGCCATATCTCCCTATCACCTGTGCCCCCATCACCCACAGTTCCCCATCACCCAGGGCTCTCTATCACCCATGGCTCCCTATTGCCTCTTCCTCCTGCTGTAATGATATTTGTTCCTGAGCTGAAGGGGTGGAGGAGAAGGGGGCAATACTCTATAAAGAGTGACTCTATAAAGGCAATACTGAAAGGTGCTAACTGCACAGGATCAGACTTATTTCTACTTATGTGTAAAGGGTGTACCACCTGTATGTAGGTATGTACACCTGAGTGCAGTGCCCATGGAGGCCAGAAGTGGGCACTGGATCCCAGGAACCAGAGTTATAGTCAGTTGTAAACTCCCAGACATGGGTGTTGGGAACTGAACTCAGGTTCTCTGGAAGAGCTACAAGGGCTTTTACACTGCTGAGTCATCTCTTTAGCCCCCAAATTAAATTATTGTAATGGCTTGCATAGTTCCACAGAAAGTGAAGCTTATTCACAGAGTCAGATAAGCAGTGAGTAATTTTCTCACTAAAACAGTATCTTCTAAGCCACAAACTGGAACCCAAAATTCCTGCTGACAGAGCTATTGAAGGTTATGTGGCAGCCCCACAGGCTACAGTGAGCAAGTGAGCCCAACATTTATGCTAAAACTATGAAGCATAGCAGTGACCTTACAAAACCTTTAACATCCTGTTTTCCTCTGTCCAACAAAACACTATCACTTCCCAATAAATGGTACAAAAATGTACAAAAACAACAAATATTGCTGGGCGGTGGTGGCGCACGCCTTTAATCCCAGCACTTGGGAGGCAGAGGCAGGCAGATCTCTGTGAGTTCGAGGCCAGCCTGGTCTACAAGAGCGAGTTCCAGGACAGGCTCCAAAGCTACAGAGAAACCCTGTCTCGAAACCCCCCCCCCCAAAAAAAAAAATCAAATCTGGAATCTTAGCATCTTACTTCAAAATTAAAACCTGTTTTTTTCCAGATTTAAAATACATTGTACACAGGATATTTTTAAACCTAACTTTGACCTGCTATGTTTATGTTCTATTACAGCCTCGTTCTTTCTAAATAAAACTTTGACTGAGGATTAAACCACTAAATGTTACATAGACAGGCTCTGTCCATGCATTTTCCATGGAGACACAGATATGAGCCAAGCATGTGCTGCACACACATGTCCCAGCACTTGGGAAGCTGAGGCAGGAGGATCACGAGTTTAAGGCCAGTATGGGACATACGGCAAGTCTCAGTCTCAGAAAGGAAAGAAAGTGATACAGATGTGTGGCTAGGGCTGGCTCTAGTGGCCCATGTTGTGACTCTGATACATCATTTCAAATGTCAAATGTTAAAACACCCACTTACCTCTTTATAACGTTTATATTTAGATCAATTCCACCGAACCTGGACAGGAATTCGAGGTACGGCACGTTACCCGAGCTGGTGAGTGGGATCTACGGTCAGACAGGAAGCGTGACAACACGTTAGAGAACTGAGGCTCCAGCCACAGACACAGAGCAGGCTTCTGTGTTGTGTAATGTTGTAACATCCAAGCTGCTAAGAGAACAGACACATTAGTAAACATTTGTGAGTCCTTCCCAGGAGTCAGAGCTGATCACGTCCTCAGAAATCATGGGGTGAGGCAGTCTGTGCTCGAGGAAAAGCCAGCATGTCTGTATAACATTACCAAACATCTGACCTGAACTCAGCCGAACATCTACATATAACCAAACAGAAGCCGCACAAACATCTCCTGTGTGTTATGTGTGCTAGAACCGGAGGTGAGAGCAGAGACATCCATCTAGTTTCAAGAGAGAGACTGTCACTGTTATTCTTCTAGTATATTATTTAGTTATTGGGGAAGCAGTGTACATGCCAGAGTATAGGTGCAGAGAGAGGACTGCTCGAGGAAGTAGTTTTCCTCTTCTCCCATACGGACTCCAGGGACTGACCTCAGACTGTCAGGCTTATTGGCAAGCATCTGTATCCACTGAGCCATCTCACTGGCCCAAGAGTTCTATAAAGGATACTATTGGGTCAAGTGAGCCAATATGAATTATAGATTAAATAAGATGATTAAATCAATTGAGGTTGGCACTGCACTGTGATTATGCCAGAGGTCAGCCCTTGTTTTTAGGAATTCTATACCCTGAAGTCAGAAAGAACTGTGAGACTGTCAACTTCTTCAGTGTTTGAAGACTTTCTCCAGAAAACAAAATGCACTTTAGTGTGTCGAAGATCCATGACCTCCCTTGCACAGGGAGCAGAAGCATTAACCTCATGAAAATAGCTGCATTGCTGAAAGCAAACCATAGAGTCAACACAATTCCCATCAAAATTCCAATGATATTTTTCACAGGAGAAACAAACAAACAAACAAAACAAACCCTACAATTCATACAGAAACACAAAGATCCCAAATTGCACTACAAAGCCTTGGTAACAAAACCAGGCTGGTGCTGACACAAACACAGATGTCGACTGATAGAACAGACTGAAGGACCGAGAAGGAAAGCTACACACTCCAGCCATCTCTTTCCCAACAAAGGGCCAAGCACACACTAGAGAGAAGTTGGTCTCCAACTCTTGGCTCATGGTGCTGAAACACTGGACAACCAAAGGCTGAAGACCAAACTACATCCCAGGCTCGCCCTGTGCCATTAAAAAAAAAGTAAAGAAAAAAAAAAAGCATCAAGGACATTTATGTAAGACCTGAAACACTGACCCCACTGAAGGAAAATGCAGGAGAGATGCTTGAAGATCTAGGCATAGGCAAAGACTTTCTGAAAAGGACATCAACCACTCAGGAACTCACTGCACACAGTTCAAAGCTCTTCAGCAGAGGAAACCATCACCAGGGTGAAGGCACAGGATGAGAGAAAGGAAAGCTTTGTCAACTGGTCATCTGACAGGAAATTAGGATCCAGAATATATATTGAATAGCCAAAGAACAAATAATCATCAAGCAGGTGAATGAATTGAACAAACTGTTCTCAAGAGTACGTGCGGCTAATGAACACTTGAAAAGATGTCCAACCTCCCTTGTTACCAGGGAAATGCAAATCCAGTCTACAACATGGGCCTCAGGGGATGCAGTGGGTAACAGTGCTTGTCCTGCAAACACGAGGACCTGTGTTTGAATTCTTGGCACCCATATAAAAAATAAAATAGAAATAATAGAAATAATTTTTTAAAGAAAGGGCATGGATATACATGCCTGTAAACCCAGCATTGAGAGTGGAGCCAGGTGGATCCCAAGAGCTGTCCAGCCAACAATTCTAAGCTGACATAGTGAGTTTCCTGACCAGCAAGATCCTGCTGCTATGGAGGAAGACATGATGTCATGCTCTGACCTCTGCATGTGCATACCTGCACACTGACATGGACATACAACCACACAGAGAGACACGTACACACACAGCACTAAAATTAAAATCTCAAGTGACATGATTAAATTTTTAAAGCTCCAATGTGTTTCTATCCCACTCCAGTCATTTGGAAAGCAAACAAACAACCACGGCAACAAAGGCTGACCTTTGAGGGAAAGGACCCTGCATAGTGTGCGGAATGGAAACTAGTGCAGCCATTACAGAAACCAATACACAGGGCCCTTCTGAAACTAAGAACAAGACCGCCATGAGACCCAGCTGTCCCTGGGTCCACAGTGACGGACCCTAGATCTGCACGCCATAGAGATATTTAGACACCCGTGTTTATCACAACACCATTCACAACAGCCAAGGGATGAACTGGCTATGCATCCATTTGCAGATGAAGGGAGGAAATGTGGGGAACATAACAGCCCTGAAGAATGAGATCATGTCAATTTCAGGGAAATGGATAGAACTGGAGGTTTAATGGAGTAAGTTAGACTCAGGCAGATATAATAAACACGCTTTCTCTTATACATAGTCTAAGTTTAAAATAAAAGGCATTCTCTTTCTCAGCCTTTTGGCTAAATTAAGGGTAAAAATAAAACATAGGAAAGTAAAAAACAAACTGTTGGGGAGAAGGGAAGGGAATGAAAAAGTGATGGGGTTGAGTATGATTAAAGTATGCTACAGCACAGGGCTCAGTGCAGCCTTTAATCCCAGCACTCAGGAGGCAGAGGCAAGTGCATCTCTGTGAGTTCCAGGCCTACAGAGTGAGTTCCAGGACAGCGAGGGCTGTTATACAGAGAAACCCTGTCTAAATAAAATAAATAAATAAAGTATGCTACATACACATAGGGAATAGCAAGACCATTGTTTTGTACCGTAAGTCTTCACTAATAAAAACATATGTACTGGACTGAGGAGATGGCTCAAAACCTAGGATCAGTTCCTAGTGCCCACAAGATGGTTTCCAAGGAATCTGGTGCCCTCTTCTGGCCTCTACAAGCACTGCACATTCATGGTGCATAAACATACATAGAGGCAAACACACATACACATAAAATAAAAATAAATAAATCTTTTAAAAATACATAAAATGTACATGTTGAATATATTGCTTGCATATGTGTCTATACACACACACACACACACACACACACACAAGCTGAGATCCCAGGAGAAGAAGATAAAGGGACTCTTGTGCCACAGACAACTCAAAACCGAGGAACATAGGATTACTGTGCCACAAATGCTTTAGTATCATTCTTAAGGAAAATTTTCTCAATGTGCAGAATTATTTCTAATACAAAACTACTTTTTTAAATATTTATTTATTTATTATGTATACAATATTCTGTCTGTGTGTATGCCTGCAGGCCAGAAGAGGGCACCAGACCCCATTACAGATGGTTGTGAGCCACTATGTGGTTTGCTGGGAATTAAGCTCAGGACCTTTGGAAGAGCAGGCAATGCTCTTAACCTCTGAGCCATCTCTCCAGCCCACAAAACTAATTTTTTAAATGAAGGTAATTATTAAAGAAGGATAATAGATTTTGAATCTAAATAAACGTAAGAATATGATCAATATAAATATTTTATAATAAGTCTCATACAGGTTCACATAATGTACTATCCCTCACACCTAATGATCCCCAAGTCTGCACAACTGAACTGATATTTACTTAGCCTGGAAGTATCAGCCTCAAAGCCTAATATCTCAATGTTCCCCAAAGGATAAATTTCTCTTCCCCATTTAAAACATGTGTAACTAGGAAATGAAGCCAGAGGGATGCTGACTTATGATACATCTCTGGAGAAGCTTTTCCTGCAAAGGGCACCTGTGACTCCCACGTCTGGTAGCATGTATGAATTTCAGGAGATACGATAGTAGCAAGTGCTCAGAAGTGTTCCTAACATGACAAAAGATGGGCAAGAACAGGTCATATATGTGGCTCAAGATTGGATGTTCTCAGTAATAAGATAAAAGAGAATGGGGACCTGGAGGGACGGCTCAGTCAGTAAAGTAAGGACCCGAATTTAATCCCCAGAAGCCACATTTAAAAATCTGAGAGTCCAACATGTGTTTATAATCCCAGTTCTGGAGAGGTAGAGACAGGAGGATCCCTGGGGTTCACTGGTCAAGCAGCCTGGCCTATGTGGTAAGTTCCAGGACAATGAGCAAGCCTGTCTCAAAAACAAGGTGGATAGTCCCCGAGAAACATTTGACATTCTCTTCTGATCTCCATATGCACACGAACACACATGTGTGTATATACATATATGTATATAATATATATATATACACACATACACATGCACACACACACACTTGTAGGAACTTGGATCAGTTCAAGGCTGTCCTTGAACTCACAGAAATCCACCTGCCTCTGCCTCCTGGGTGCTGGAATTCAGGGCATACACCAACATCGCCTGGCTAGAGATTATATTTGAATTCTCCACTTGGTATAAAGTGTCTGCCCAGTGTTTACAAGGGTAAATAGTCTTCTTTTTTATATAATTTATTTAATTTTAAGCACATTGGTGTGACGGTGTTAGATTCCTGATCCAAACTGAGTTACAGACAGTTGTGAGCTGCCATGTGGGTGCTGGGAGTGTTTGAACCCAGATCCTCTGGAAAGGCAGCCAGTGCTCCCAACCGTTGAGCCATCTCTCCAACCCCGGTAAATAGTCTTCTTAAGTCAGACCTAGCCCCATGTGACAGCCACTCCACCCTCAGGAGGTCCCTAAGAGAGTGAGAGTCTCTGTCCACACAAAACCCTGGTGAGTCAATGTTCACGGCAGCAACATCCACAAATGTCAGAGAGCAGAAACGACCTAAAGATCCCAAAGGCTGGAAAGTTTGGCGCATCCACACATTGGCCCAGAAGACAGCCATGGAAAGGACTCCAGTGCTACACTGAACATGCTAAGTGAAAGTAGTCTAACATGGAAGCACACACATGGTGTGGTTCCATTTGTATGAAATACTTGGCATTGCCAGGTATGGTGGCACATTCCCTTTAAGCCCAGCACCTGGGAGTCAGAGGCAGGCAGATATCTGTGAGCTCAAGGCCAGCTGCATCTCTACAGTGAGTTCCAGGCCAGCCAGAGTTACATAGCGAGACACTATCAAAAAGGAAAGAGAGAGGAAGGAAGGTAGGAAGGAAGGAAGATAAAAATAAACATTTGGCATCTCCAGTGTCAGCGAGTGGATTAGTTACTCCTGGTAGATAAAAGAGGGTAGGGTGGGAGCGACTCCTAACGAGCCTGGGCTCATTAGGAATGCAGGGCATATACAGTCTATTTTCACTAAGCTGCTATTAAAAATGTAGACAGCAGTGAGTCTCTCTCTGACTCGGGCACTCTGGCTTAGCACGTGATGCCCTCTGCTGCCATGTTACTGCAGGAAGATCTTGAGAAAATGCCAGGTGGCCTCCAAATACAAGAGGAGGTACTGGGGAGAGGAGTCATGTAACAGGAAGGCTGGTCAAGAAAACATGCTAAGGATGACAGAGTCCAGACATCGCACTTGCTGAGCTGGCAGCTACAGTCCTGGGAAAGGAGGGGTACCCACCCTGGAACATTGGGGGAAACTGAAGACAATTGTCTTGAACCATGGGATTTGTGTGATCACCCGGAAATGGATGGCATGTAAATGCAGAGAGCCATGTGTGTGAACAAATGAACTCCTAGAGCTCTGCCCACCAAAAATGCTCCAGGGATGACCTCCAACAATGGGAACCACCCTCTGCCTAAACCCTTCATCCAATCAGAGTGAGCCAAGCTCTGGAGAACAGGTGATTCCAGGACTCAAGCAAGGTGACTACAGAAAAGGTTGGTCTGTCTCAGAAGGCAAACAAGTCCTCAGGGAGTAATAGAGTTGTGTCCAAGGCTGGAGAAACACACCAGAGGGGCTCCTGCTGGCTGCACAGGGATGAGTTAAATACCAAAGCGAATAAATAATGAATTCATAACCCACTTACTAGGAGACCTCCAGTCTCTGCAAATATGGAAACAGTGGGTGAACAGATTGAAAGTCAGATGAGAAATGGAATATTTACTAATCTGAAAGTTTCCCTCATGGAATATTAACTACAAAGTGCACACCCCAGAAAGTCTGACAGATCTCCCTTTGTGAAGTGGCCAAGGCAAGTGTCAGCAGCTCCAGGACACACTGGAATGAAATGTGACCCAAGAAGATCTTGAGGTCACTGCTGGGATACACATACAGAGATGTGTCCCACCAGAGATGCTGCCAACACCTGCTCCTGAGGAAACCCCCAGGCAAACACACATGGGGTCTTCTGCGGCAGCAGAATGTAAAGCCAGGGAAAGATGGGGGAACCGTCCCAGACTGACAGTAATGAACCGTTACCCAAATCAAGGGCAGAGTCTGACTGTAACCTAGACCTACAAGGTGGGTGTGGGGCGAAGGCATGGGACTCTGGAGTTGAGCATCATGAGGCAAGGGGAGTCTCTACTTGAGCATCTGGGCTGTGGCTGATAGGAGGTAACACCTTGGTTTGAAGGCAATCTATACTACAGCACCTGCAGGTAACAAAGAGCTTTTTCTCAAATGGCTTAGGAAATAGGTGTTCTCTGAGTTCTACACCCAACTTGCCTATGACTTTGCTTTAAAAACACAAGGCTGGGACAGTGATAGACTGATAATTCTGGGGAAAAAAATCAGGGAAGGGCAGGTTTTGGAGGGAGTTGAAACCTAAAATGGACAGGTAGCGGGAGAGCGTCTCCCAGTTCTCAGTGGTATTTAGCTTCAGGCTCCCCAGCTTTTGCATAATGGTCTTTAAGCAGCACGCATGAGCGTGTGTGTGTGTGTGTGTGTGTGTGTGTGTGTGTGTGTGTAAGTTCATATTGTACATATATGTGTATGTATATGCTTGTGTGTGTGCATATGTATGATGTATGTGTGTGTAGTATAGGTGTTACATTTGTGAACAAACATTCCAATGTCCTTACTCTCTCCACTTGACCAATTGTGAGTTTCTGCCTCATCCACTGCACAGAGAAACTTCTCTGGAGAGCTCTGGAATTGCACTAATTTGTGGGTAGATGATGCTGTCCATGCAGCAGAATAAGGCTGGCGTTTCATTGGGTTTTAGGCACTGTGTGGGACCAGGATCTGTCTCTGATGCATGAGCTGACTTTTTGGAGTCCATTCCCTATGGTGGATGCCTTGTTCAGTCTTGATGCTGGGGGGAGAGGCTTGGTACTGCCTCAACTTGATGTGTCAGGCTTTGTTGACTCCCTATGGGAGGCCTTACTCTTTCTGAAGATTGGATGGAGGGCTGGGGGGAGTGAGAGTGATGGGGAGCTGTGGTTGGTATGTAAAATGAATAAAAAAAATTTTAAAAGACCACTGTGGAAACAGTGACAGAAACTTCGTAAGAGCCAGAGGTTGGGAGGACCAGAGCAGAACAATGTCTTCGGAGCAGGCCAGGACTACTGCACTTGAGAACTCACAGCAGCTGTGATGGACTGTACAATGTCTGTGCAATATCGAGCCAGTCAACATGGCAGCACAGAGGAGGATGGGCCTCATGAGCCCGCCCCCGGCTGAGGAGCCAGGAGCCGTTTGTGGCAGCTGGGAGAGGGAGAGACAGTTTTCTTTAAGGATGTTGCTTTTAGTAGGTCAACCATGCTTTGGTGAATGACCTACACCCAGGAGTATGTAGACAGTACTAATTAGACTTAGTGGGCTATTCAAAGAAGACAAGAGGACATAAAGTTGGGAGAGGGGTTGGTGGGTCTGGGAGGAGTTAGGGGAGAAGTTGGGATGGATATTCTCAAAATACATTATACATATTATATATAAACTCTCAAATAATTAATAGTATATTTTAAAAGAGAGAGAGAACTCTGTCTCTGGCCTAGGGAGACTAATATGCAGAAGCAAGAAGAACAACCACAGCACCAAGAGGAGGAGGTGGGGGAGACACCCACCTTCTGGTGCTATAAGCTCTGCCCAAGTGTCTAACCGACTTCAGGGAACCACATGTGTACAAGAGTCAAAGCGGCGTCGCTAAATACAAAAGATCTAAACTAAGAGGTGAGTTTTGACCTCTGCAGGCAAGACGAAGTTTATAGTTAGCTGTCTGTCAAAATGAAGTGTCTTCAGAGGGACAGCCAGAGGCCAGAGGCTCCACAGCATTCACACCCATGACTCTGGAGTCACGTGTGTTGTGGGATATTTGTTTCACCAGACAAAGATGTGTTACATTCATTTATGTGTGGAATATTACTTTAATTCTGTAAAGGTGTGTTACATTTGGTTATGTGGCATTTGTTTAACGATGTTAGGATGTGTGTCTAATTATGTAAGGATGTGTTGCATTTGTTTCACCTTGCTTGCCTAAGGTACCCTTGATCTAATAAAGAGCTGAATGGCCAATGGCTAGGCAGAGAAAGGATATTCTCTCTGACAGGCAGAGAGAAGACAGTAGGAGGAGGAAGGAAAGAAGGAAACCCTGGGGCCAGAAGCCAGGCAGCCACCAGACAGCCAGACAGAAGAAGCGGTGAAGGTAAGATATGCAGAAGAAAGGTAAAAAGACCCAAGGCAAAAGGTAGACAAAGAGAAACAGGTTAATTTAAGTTAAAAGAGCTAGCTAGAAACGAGTCTAAGCTAGGCTGAGCATTTAGAACTAATAATAAGTCTCCATGTCATGATTTGGGAGCTGGCTGGTGGCCCAAAAGAAAAAGCCTGTGCACATATGTGGCTGTTAAGCTCTAGAGATGTGACCAATACAAGTGATTAATTGTTTTTCACTTTATTCAGTATTAATTAACCTAAATTTCAAAAATTATACTGATTCCATTACTGAGATATGTCTAAGTGTGCTTTTAAAAAGCTGGGGATGTGAATCTTATGTTTCAAGCAGATGTTTCACGGGCTCACAGTCACATCAAGTATTTCCAATGAAGACACCGAAGCTGTCTGTGTGTGCTCACCGTGTTTAAAGACTTCAGACATGAAAAGGTAAAGTACTGATCATTTCAACAGTGACAGCATTAAATGCAATAGTATTTGAACATTTATGATTGAATAAAACTATCATTAAAATTAATTTCTGGGCCAGCAGATGTCTCGGGAGGTAGGGGGGCTTGCTTTCAAGACTGACAACCTGAGTTCAATTTCTGGGATCCATTTGGTAGGAGAGAACTGAGTCCCACAGCTGTCCTCTGACCTCCACATGTATGCCATGTTGTATACACAAACACACACACACACAAACACACACAAAACAAACAAATAAATAAGAAACAGTTCATTTAATCTATTATTCACCTTTTGAGATAACTGCTGGAAAATTTATCTATATGGCACACACATTATTTCACCGGACCAATCTGGTATGTGTCATTATCCAAACATACTCAAATATGAACAGCCATGAAAGCAGACCTTCTCAAAAGGTAAGACCATTGGTGAGAGCCAACTCAGGGATAAGCAGCGTGTTGCATGTACCAGGCAAGGACCTGGGAGCAGCAGTCTCAATGGTGTTTAAGGAAGAAAGAGACAAACAGAAGGGGGAAATCTAAACAAGCAAAAAGGGGAACCAAATGAAATTCTAGATGTTAATAAAAAATGTCTAAAGTTGCAGGCTCAGGGGATGATGGACCAAGAACAACACAGATAGAATAGGAAAAATCCAGTAGGTTTGGGAATAGATAGATACCTGATGTCTAATGTTAAAAATACATAGAATATGATCTTTCTAAAACAGAAATGTGGGAGCTCATGGGGCAATAACAAATGCCCTTAAGGGAGAGGATGGGGATAAAATTATATTTGACTAAACATGGTTGAGAACTTCAGAAAAACAAAGCTGAACAGAGGGGAACCCTAAAGAACAATGTGATTTGCACAGGAAAAAACAGAACCAGAATACAGGTGTTGTCTTGAGGCCAGGGCTTCACTAGGTAGTCCAAGTTGGCTTCCAAATTGTTATATAGCCCAGACTAGCCTGGAGTTTGAAATGCTCCTGCCTTAACTTCCCTAGTTCTGGGGTCACCATGTATTCCACTACATGGAAGAAATGTGATGAACTCCTGGAGTTAGCATGAGAACTGGGTGGCATCTGCCATCCACTGAACAGCTGTGTTCATAACACTTTATCCTATCCTGTGTCAGTTACGTGCAAATTATCCTGAGGTGGTTCATAAGTCAGATTCTAACATAAAATAGGCTTCTAAAAGCACTACCATAGCATGAAGCCAGACCATAATTAAGAATGAAGAGGTAAAGCGTGATTACATGCATGTGTGCATATGTGTGCACAAGTTTGATTCTCATGCTGGAAAGAATGCTACTGATGCCCCAGTTGAATTCTCCATTCTTGTAGTTGCTATGATGCTCACAGACTTACTAATGTTGAGTCCCTACCAGATTTATATCCCTTTCCTTAAGGGCCCTAAGAGCTGTACCAGAAATCTTTACTCTGTCCACTACCCTGGCTGGGATAGACCAGTGATTGGCCCACGGACCCTTACCATTCACATCCCTCCCCAGGCCCTGGCATTATACCAGTTGCATAGCCTCTCCACCTTTCTACAGCCTGTGAGAAAACAGACTGTCCCCTCTGCCTGTGCATTATGATCTTCCTTTATCATTTCACTAATATTTACTCCAAACTCAACAGAAGGGACATTCAATGTCCCTCCCAGACAGTCTTCCTGGAGTCCCAACCTCAGTAAAAGAGAGTCTGTACGCTTTAATGATCCTTGCCAAAGCCCTTGTTAAACTCCATGTCTCCTGAGTCAGGAGCTCCACAAGGGTAGGAAGGAGTCAGGCCTCAGTATGTGTCCTGCCACCACCCAATGTCCAGCATATCGTAGATGCTCCTTAACTTGACCTTGTTTCTTAAATTCTTTAATTTACACTTAGTTATTGTGTGTGGACATTTGTGCACTCGTTGTGTGTATGTGTGCATATATGTGTGGGAAAGAGTGAACACACAGAGGTCAGAAGGCAGCATTGGCTTTCCTCCTTTATCACTGGCTGTTATAGATTTGCCTGTCCCCACCCCTCCTCCTCCCCAGCCCTGGTGACAGGTGCATACTACTGTGCCAGTTTAAATGTGGGTCTGGAGCCCCAAACTGGGATCCTCAAGTTTGCACAGCAGCCACCACATCCAGATGTTCACAACATCCCCATCCAGAAGTTGAGCCCAGGATGATTAACCTGGAGACTATCTGGGAAGCATCATAAATTTTGATTTGAGAACAAGTGCTGAGATATTATGTTCTAAAATACAAATCGAGGGACTAAAGCAATAGCTCAGAACTTAATGACATTCTCTTGTAGAGAACCCCAATTTTGTTTCCCGTACCCACATCTGGTGGCTTATAACCACCTGTAACTGCAGCTCCAAGGAATATGATGCCCTCTTCAGACCTCTGCAGGTACTGCATCCATATGCATATACTCCCACACATACAAACATACCAAAAAAAAATTTAAGCTGGTCATAGCGGTGCACACCTTTAATCCCAGCACTTGGGAGGCAGAGGCAGGTAGACCTCCATGAGTTCAAGGCTGCCATGATCCACATAGTGAGTTCCAGGAGCTACAAAGTGTGACCTTATCTCAAAAAATAAGTTAGCAAACAAACAAATCTTTACATATACATAAATTGACCTAATACTTCTATATAGAAGTTTTTAAGGGAGAAAATGACAGACACACTTTTGTGTGCAAAATATGAGCAAGTGAACGCTGATCATATCATCTGAACTGTGACTGATGAACAGTAATCACAGCCCCAGTCACTCATATAGGTCAATGCAAAGAAAGAACAGGTCACGTTTTCCTCTGCCAGCCCCCTGGCTTTTCCAGAACAGCCCATACTACGTGTCACTCATCTACCTGCGCCAGCAAGTCCTGGAATTGCTCTCTTGTGAGAGGCAGGAGGAAGGCCGTGATGGCGCGCTTCAGCTCCGCCTTCGTCACCGTCTGGCTGTGGGTCGGATCAAGAACCTGGAAGACCTTTTTCATTTCATCCCTTTTGTTGGAGATCTTTTGGGATAGAATCCGTTCAACGTCTAAGAAGGACAGTACTGGGTTGGCAACAGGTGTGGCTGTGGATGAGACAGAAACATCTAGTGAGCATGCTTAGACCAGGATGCCACAGACTGCAGAGCTCAGCTTCCTCTCTCATTTTCATGCCTCTGCTCAGCTAATGCCTCAACAAGGACAACCGAGTTTTCACCTCTGGAAGTTGGTTAGCACAGGATCACACCCATAAGGGAAAGAGGCGAAGGTGCCCTTCCCTACAAGGACATGGGATATGGGAAGAATTCTTGAGGAGTGGAAGAAATGTATCTCATAGGTCAATCTTTATTTTTACAATTATTGTGTGTGTATATGTGTGTGTGCATGTATTCTTATGTATGTGGCTGAAGGAATGCCATAGCATGCATGTGGAGGTCAGAGGACAGTGTGGGAGAGTGGGTTCTCTCTTTCCACCATGTGGGTCCCATTTACCAAACTCAAGTCATCAAGCTTGACAGCAAAGTGCCTTTACCTGCTGAACTACCTCAACAGTCCTCAAGAAACCTTTATTGTGTGTGTGAATACACATGTGTTCATGTCAGTGCACATGGAAGGACATGCAGGTGTGGAGGCCAGAAGCCAACACAGGATGTCTTCATTGTCTGCTCCACCTTATTTTTTGAGACATGGCCTCTCATTAAACCTAGAGCTACCAGGTAGTGGTGGTGCATGCCTTTAATCCCAGCATTTGGGAGGCAGAGGCCGGCACATCTCTGTGAGTTTGAGGCCAGCCTGGTCTACAGAGCTAGTTCCAGGTCAGCCAGGATGATTACACAGAGAAACGCTATGGAAGGAAGGG